>ML782329.1:9342-37813 GCA_009831015.1 Picea engelmannii | reverse complement strand
GAAATACAGAAATACACATAAACGCAGAGATGCAGCAGAAATAAGACTTCATTTCATTAATAACAAATGACTGAAATATGCTTACAAACAGAATGTAAATAAACTAGCTAAGGCGTTGATAGCTAATCTCTGAGAAGAGATGTGGCTGCTACTCGCATCCGTGAGAAGATGATCACAATGAGGCTCTAGAGGCCTTTTTACAATAGACGAGAATGCAAAAAGTCATATACATCCAAAAACCTAACCCTAGGAGATGAAGCGCCAAAAGTCATGTGGGCCCTGTTTGGGCAAGTTAGTACATCAACTTCCCAGGGTCATAACTTTTGCATACGATCTCTGTTTTAGGCGTGTGATAGCTCGTTGGAAAGGTATCGTCAAGGAGATTCATTTTGGGGCCTCAATCATGCCTTCGGCTATCATTGAGAACCTCGATCTCAAAAAAACCTTCATTTAGGCCCCCAAAATGGCCCCGGAAGTTAAAACCTGCTAAAAATAGTAAATTGCCAAAATTGCCAGAAAACTGTTTTGAGCCAGTCGAAAAAGGTGGGTGGCCACCGATATCCACCTGGATCAGACATGTGTCATATACTATCTGGCATGAACGTTCTTTGAAAACCATGAAACACAATGACATGTGGCAAGAATCAAGTGTTTCCACATCACCCTAGGTGACATCAGCAGGACACGTCACTCCACTGCCTCACGACATCGAGACTTTGGGACATTGGAACTTCGGGAGACTTCTCCACACTACACCTCAAATTCCTCGAACATCGAATTCTCGAATAGGTTAATCTGTCGACACGTGTTCCCAAACAAGAATGATCCATATTTTCTCTGGAGTTTGGGACTTCGAGAGACTTTATTCCTGGCATATTAAAGGATTTCTTCTCTCGGAGTTCTGAATCTCCAAACTACCGTAAGATCGACAACTCACATTTTCTCACACACAGATCAGATGATGGATTCTGATCTTCTTCACTTCACTTCACCTCCTGATCTATGCTTGATCCAACGACCCAGAACTATCCTTGGCCAAATCCAACGATTTGGTACTTCTCCCAGTGATCTAGGGCATAGATTCTCTCTAGGACTTTGGATATTCTGGGCTTTAGTCTTCTTTTATGACAAGGAACTTGAAACTACCAAAGCAACGAAGTCTGAAGGACTTGAGGGTTTAACCTCCATGCTCTTTTCCCAAATCTAACAGTTGTGAAGGATTCATATCCTTCCCGAATAGATCCTAAGGTCATCTTGCTTTCCTGAACCACTACATGTCTTGATCTTTCAACCACTATTAAGGTGTGTTGTCAACACCTTCTAGCACTCTGCATCTCAATTTCTCTATGAAAATTTTGCTTCAATCTCGGTTTACACGGCCCATCCAGGCTTAGTATTGGAATTGTGCTCTGATACCAAACTGTAACGTACCCAACCACCCACAGGCCGGGCTACGCTACTTCAAGCCCTCTCTTGGACTACCTTATCTTAGAGATGCCTTTAATATTAATAAATATTCATAAAATAAAGGAACTAAATGACACACACAACAATAACCAGTAAGCATGTGTACTCTAAACATATCTAATTCAACGATAAATAAAACACACGGTGGAAATAATTCATACATAGGTAAATAATACCATAAAAAAGAGAAATTATCTTTTATAGAAGAGAACCATCGAATGGTTTTATACCAAGGACGTTCCACCCAACCGTAGACATTGTTTTTCTAAGTCTCAACAACAATTTCACCCCCAAGCTAGGGCTATGAATCCACAAGTATGGTTCCAGAGTGTTTCTTGGCTTCCAAAACCAATCAATACTCAAGATCTCACAGGCTTCCCAACACCCACAACAATCCAAGTACCCAGCTCTCTTCTACCCAGTTTGCACAACCCAAGAGAATGGACCCCCACCCTTCTCTTCCACACAGTCCCTCAGGAAGTCCTTCTCCTTCCAGGGCTCCAGTGTATCTGGTCTAGAATCTCCATGCTATGACTCTCAAGACTTGCAGTTGTGAGAAAATATGGACACAGGCCAAGCATCTCAGACATGCATGCCTCAAATCATGGTTGGACTACACCAATGATCTCTACTACCAACAATGCCATGGCTTCTCTTCAACAGTTCATCTTCCTTTCCCAAGCCAAGACATAGATGAGGAAACATGAGTGGGTGATTGTTATGACGCAAGGGGGGAGTATATATGGCTAAATGTATATGATATGTCCCCAAGGGGAGGCATATATTGGCCTAAATATACATGTAATGTGTAAATACATATGTAATAGGGTCGACCTAGTGACAAAGGGGCCTCATGTGCAAGTGTGAATAACTATATATAAGAGGTCATGTATTCATTATTGAGAGGTGAATTGTGAAGTATGAATGGTATTTGGTTAATTGGAGGGGGTTCCCCTATTCTTTAAGGAGTTATTGTGTAAGTTATCTATATTGGAGTTGTGTTCCACGTTGAAATTATGTACATGGTGTGTACTCATGTTATTTTATGATATTTTGAGTATTTGGATCATAACATTATGTTATGACCCAAAGGGGGCATATATATGGCTAAATGTATATGATATGACCTCAAGGGGGAGCATATATGGGCCTAAATGTACATGTAATGTGTAAATAAATATGTAATAGGGTCGGCCTAGTGATAAAGGGGCCTCATGTTAAGCCTTTAAATTAAAATCTTTGAGGACAAATATTTTTGAAGGAAGGTACTATGTTATGACCCAAGGGGGGAATATATATGGCTAAATGTATATTATATGACCCCAAGGGGGGACATATATGGGCCTAAATGTACATGTAATGTGTAAATACATATGTAATAGGGTCAGCGTAGTGATAAAGGGGCCTCATGTGCAAGTGTGAACAACTATATATAAGAGATCATGTATTCATTATTGAGAGGTGAATTGTGAAGTATGAATGGTCTTTGGTTAATTGGAGGGGGTTCCCCTATTCTTTAAGGAGTTATTTTGTAACTTATCTATATTGGATTTGTGCTCCACATTGAAATTAAGCACATGGTGTGTACTTTTGTTATTTTATGATATTTTAACTATTTGGATCATAACAGTGACCGAAATGAATGGAGTGAAGTCTCCACGAGATGTGTGAAACAATCAACAATAGAGTGAATAAATGTGTGAGGGAAGAGTGAAGTGACCAACAACAGAAGGAGGATGAGAAACGAGAGTGATAGAGAATGACCCCCCCACCCAACATGCCAAGGATGGATTTATGTAATTCGTGGGGTTCCATAACCTCTTGGCCTTCCCCCAGGGGGCTCATGTAACTGCTATTCTCCATTAAGAAAAACGGAGAATAAAATATAAAATAAAATTCTTAGCACCTCTATCCCCCTCTCTTGTGGAATCATAGCCCGCTATAACTCTAGTCCTTGTCCATCTAGCAGCCAATGATGTATTTATTATTAATAATGATCAAAACATTACATTTCTTGGGCACACTGGTCTTTTAATAATTTCTTTGGCACTCTGGCCTCTCAACAGTGTAACAATACATTATTTAATATGGGGGCTCAAAACCTGGGGAGTTACAAAAGGTAACTTGAACTTTTGTTTGACTAAGGGATATTCGAGATTTAGGCATATTTTCTATTAGAATTGGTCTCTCAATTTTATCACAAATTTTCTATTAGAATTGGTGTGTCAAATTTATCATTTTGTTATTTTGACTAAGGGACATTATAGAGTTAGGTATATATATTTTTATTAGAATTGTTTTGTGAAATTTTTTGTTTTTCATTATTAGTATTATTATGATTATGATTATGAGTAAGTTGTAGGTTTTTAATGTTTCGAAACTTAAATATAGTTTAAATTTACAAATTATTTTGTACTTATAAACAACTATAAATGTATATACTCTCAATTATTATATTTGAAGTTAACACTATTGTAATTTTAACGTTAATCTTACTTTGTTTTTATTTATCATCACATTTAAAATTTGTTTTATTTATCGTTATGTTTTGAGGATAGGTTAAGTGATTAGTCTCTATGTGAAAGTGTTTGGAAACATTACAAAACATTTTTGCAACTTTTATTTGATTGTGACAATGCTTTTTGTTGGGACAGTGTCATACACTTTGCAGTCCTATAGTGAAGTAGATAATGATTTTTTAGTAGGGAATAAATATTGATCAATATCAAGGAATAAAGGTTGACTAGTGGTAGGGAATAAATGCATATCACTAAGGTAATGAATGTTAAGTAGAAACAGTTGATCAATTAATTGTTGGTGGTTTCCAACATGTAAAATTGGAAAACTGTAAATGGTTTATAGTTTTTGTTATTCCTAATTATTGAGAGTTTTCATTTACTGTTATGCTGCCAAAATATTTGCATGATCCTTATGTTGTTGCTGAACACTCTTGTTAACAATACAAATATTTTGTAATGTATTGTAACCATTTAGTTGTTGAATAATACATTTTACCTGCTTTAGAGTGTGGGTATTTTTTTTTCCTCTCGAGAGGGTTTTCCCTAGGAAATCATTGTGTAATGCTTTTTCTATTTATTTTGTTTAAATATTTATACACATTCTTCCCTCATTGGTTAGTGTGGGAAGTGTATTCCTCACATTTTCTTCCTTTCATTTGGTACCATATCTTGATCACTTCAAATCCATGGTGTTAGGGACAAGGTTTTTAAACTAATCTTGGTTTTAGTGGGGGCTTGCACATAAGGAGATCTTATTGCAAGGAAATGGAAAACACATCTATATTAGAAATGAAGAATTTTAATGGCACTAACTTCAACCTATGGAAGCTTAAGATGGAGGATCTTTTCAAAGATCAATATCTGTGGGTTATCGAATTTTAAACTAAACTTGTTGGTATAAAATATTAAGATTCGACGATGTTGGATAGAAAGGTGAGAAGCCTTCTCAAACTTTGTTTGGTTGATTTGGTTTTATTGAATGTTTCTAAAGGAAAAGAAGTAGCAACTCCATGGAATAATTTGGGGGATTTGTATCATGCTAAATCCTTGGTTAATAAACGTTTTATGTGGAAAATGTTGTTTTCCTTGAGAATGGGTGATGGTTCTTCTATAGCTAATAACTTGAATGCATTTAATAATTATTGTGACCTAGTTGATCTTAGTTGGTGTGAATATGGATGAGGAGGATCATTGTATGACCCTTTTGTGTTCTTTTCCATATTCAAGGGAAAACTTGGTAATGTCCATTAGAATAATTGTAAATACATTGGTGCTTAACGAGGTTGTGGCTACTTTACTCTTAGAGGAGGTGAGGAGGAAATATTTTGAATCCACCAATAAGGATTTGTTTTTTCGTAGAAGATTAAATGAGAAATGTAGGAAGAGAGAAAAGGGTAGATTCAAATTTCATGGGAGGCATAAGTCTCCTAGAAAATAAAAGACAAAATGTTGGAACTACAGTAAGGTTGGGAATTTCATAGGAGACTACAAGTAACATAAAAAGAAGAATAAGAAGGAAAAGAATGATTGTAATGATTATTTTGAAAAGTATTCTCAAGAGGAACATGGATATTCCTTTTTTTCTACTTTGGAAACTTGTGTAGGCCAAAGTGCATGGTTGATAGACTCTGGATCTTCCTTCCATATGGATTTCCACCAGAACTGGTTTTCAATACTATATGAGAAATATGACGGTGGGATAGTATAGCTCGATGATGACTCTCTTCTTAGCATAGTTGGTCTTGGTAGAGTCTTTATTAGATTCCTTGATGGAAAAGTGAATGGGATTAGGGGATTTTGCACATTTTGAGTCTAGCATGGAACCTACTATCAATAATAAAACTTAATGACATCGGTGTGCAAGTTATTTTCTCTAACAAAGGGTGTAAGATGGTATGAGGAGATATGGTGCTTTCTAAGGGTGTTCATGTCATAACTTTATTCAAGATTTATTGTGTACACCATTCAGTGTTACAGTTGTTCAATTATTGAAGTGGAGAGTTCAGTAGGATCTAGACCTTCACAATCATCCTATATCTACTTCTAATGATCATGTTTTTGGGGTACCTAAACAAGCTCTTTCTTTGGAAAACAAGTTTTATATAGAGAAGACAATGTTATCACACCAAATATTGGATCACATAGGTGACAAGGGCCTATAGGGCTTGAAAAACAAAAATCTTGTTGATGGATTGATCGATTGTTCTCTTGAATATGATTTTTGTGAGCATTGCATATATGGAAAATGGAACCATGTTCAATTTTATTCTAGTTCTCACAAATATTTTGGGTTGTTGGGATCAATTCATTATAATGTATTTAGAGAAATTAAAGTTCCTTTGATCTCTAAGTCTTTGCATTAAGTTTCATTCATTGATGATTGTTCTAAGACATGGGTATATTTTCTTAAAACGAATTTTGAGGTTTTTAGTCAGTTTAAGGAATTTAAAGTTTTCTTGGAAAATCAAGCTAGTAGAAAGATTAATGTGTTGAGGATTTATAATGATGGTGAGTTTTGTTCTATAGAGTTTGATATTTTTGTTAAGAAGAATGACATTGATCGACACAATAGAACTCCATATACCCCTCAACATAATGGATTTGCAGAACAAATGAATAGAAAATTGATAGAGAGAGCTAGGAGTATGCTTAGTAGAGCCATATTATAAAAGAAGTTCTAGGAATAAGTGGTTGCTACTGCATTTTAATTTATTAATAGGTCTCCCACATTATCTCTTATGTATAATACCCCCAAGGAGGTCTAGAGAAAAATAATCCCTCACTTCAACATCTTCATTATTTTTTGTTGTGAGTCATATGCTCATGTACATATGGAGATCCGATCGAAGTTGGATAACAAGGCTGTGAAACATATCATCATAAACTATGGAATTGGTGTGAAAGGGTACAAGATTTGGGATCCCGTGGCTAGAAAATTTCGTATATAAGTAATGTTATTTTCAGAGAAGTTAAGACTTATCCCATAGTATTGTTTCCAAAGGAGAATGAGAAGAAGTCAATGGTTCAACTACCACCCAATACCAAGAAACATGGATTAGATATGAACAATAAGTTCATACTGAACCTCATGAGGAGGAGGGTTTAGAGAGTTTGGAAGAGAAGGAAGAAATTCCCAAAAATTTAAGGAGGTCCACTTGTCAAATAAGAAAACCATACATGTATAATTATTGTCTATATGATTTTAGATCTATGTTTTCTTTGTTTTCTAACATAGATGAGCCTCAAACCATGAAAAAGGAGATGGATATAGAAAATAAGGAGTCCTAGACATTGGCTATGGATGAGGAAATGGTTTCACTTAGAAATAATGATACATAGGAATTGCTACTATTGCCTAATGGATGGAAACCCATTGGATGTAAATGGGTGTTCAAAAATAAGATTGGTTTAGATGGAAATGTTGAAAATCACAAGGAAAAGTTGGTTGCAAAAGGGTGTTCCTAGGTTGAGAGGATAGGCTTTCGTGAGATATTTTCCCTAGTTTTTACGTTAACATCTATTGGGTTCCTATTATCTATAAAAACAAATTTTTATTTATACATAGAATAAATGGATGTGAGAATAAAATTTATACATGGTGACTTGAAGGAGGAGATCTATATGACACAGCTAGAGAACTATGTTGAAAAAGGTAAAGAGTCATTGGCTTGCAAATTTAACATGTTTTCATATCATATCAAACAGTCTCCTAGAATGTGGTACAAAAAGTTTCATTCTTTTGTGTTGGGATTGGGATTTTTGATATCCAAATCAGATCATTGTGTGTATTATAAATAAGATGGTGTTCATTTCCTTTTTATCACTTTATATGTAGATGATTTGTTATTATTTGGTAATAATAAGGATGTGATTTGTGATTTGAAGTCTCAACATTCAACACAATTTGATATGAAGGACTTGGGGGATGCAAAATATATCTTAGGAATGGAGATTAGGAGAGATAGAGAAAATAGAAAGATTTGGTTCATCTAGAGTAAGAATGTAAACTCTATGATATAACAATTTTGCATGGTAGATTGAAGACCATTGACTGTTCCAATTTCCACGGGAACTAAATTTTCAGTTAATAAGTTTCCTACAACATCCATAGAGATCGAGGATATGGATTATTTTTATTATGCTACTGTAGTTGGTGGTTTGATGTATGTTATGGTTTGTAATAGATAGACACTGCCCAAGTAGTGGGAGTCTTTAGTTTCATGGATAATCTTGTATGTGAACATTGGGTTGTAGTGAATAGGGTCTTTAGGGATTTGAGAGGTACTTCTGAGTATTCCATTTGTCATCATAACGATGTTTCAATGGACCCACACTTAGTGGATATACGAGGTTATGTGGATTTTGATTGGACAGGGAATGTAGATACAAGGAGATCTATGAGTGGATCTGTGTTTAAATTGTTTGGTAGAATAGAAAGTTGGATGAGAAAGAAACAAGTTGTGGTCACTTTATCCACTGTAGCAGTAGATTATATGGTAGTTTCTCATGTTCATAAAGAGGCCATTTGGCTTATGACACTATGTTCAAAAGTAGGGCTATGTTAGAGAGATATTATAGTACATTGTGATAGAAATAGTGCTATTTGTTTTCCTAAGAACCCAACTTTTCATGAGAAGAAAAAGCATGTATATGTTGGTAGTACCATTTTGTTATGGACATGGTAGAGGATGGAAAGGTGATACTAGAGAAAGTTGACAATTTGCATAATGTTGTAGGTATAATGATGAAACCAATGAGCACAAGTAAATATAAGTAGTGTTGTGATTCTATGGGCCTTATGGCCCCTACCAATTAGGTCAAAATTTTATGCATTCTCTCTTATAATCTTGCAATGCATATGGAAAGTGGGATAATGTTAGGATAAGTGTGTCATACACCTTGCAGTCCTATAGTGTAGTAGGTAATTATTGTTGAGAAGTAGAAGGAAACAAATAATGAGGAATAGAAAGGAAACAAATGTTAAGTAGTCGCAGGGAATAAATGCAAATCATCAATAGGAAATGAATGTTAGTAAGTGGAATTTGGCCAATTAATTTCTAGTGGCCTCTAGCATGTACAATTGGAAAATCATAAAAGGTTAATCATTTTTTATGCCTATTTATTGAGTGTTAGGGTTGGAGGATAACAACGCATGTGAGTTTTAACTTTTTCGTATGCTAACAAAATTTCTTTGGAATCCTTATGCTACTGCTAAACACTCTTGTTCAAAGCGTAGAGAATCAGTAATGTATTGTGACAATTTAGTTGTTCAATAATACATTGTGTGCCTTAGAGTGTAGGGTTTTTCTCTTGAATGGGATTTCCCTAAGAAATTGTTGTGTATCAATTCGCTATTTATTTTGTTCATTTTTTCTTTTCATCTACAACTATTTGTTTAAAATTTTCTATGCACTCTTCTCTCATTGGTTAGTGTAGAAATTTATTCTACACCTTCTCTTCCTTTCAATTTTGATGACAATTGTTTAGAAGTTGTAAATCCATGATGAATTGATGAGTGATTATAAGCATAGTAAATGTCTACACTTATAACATTCATAATATATGTAGGCATGCTTTTCTTTAAGGACTAACTAACATGTTCCTTTATAGAAGGGGTTGTTACTTTTTTTCAAAGTTTAAGATAAAAAAAAATAAAAAATTGAAATGGTAATCTAGTTCATGTATAAATGGAATTATTAATTTGTGGTATATTGGTTGAGATGGTAACTTATAAGAGGTTGATGTTATTTGGGATACTATTAAAGTGTTTACATGAAGTATTAAAAATGATGTCTTTTTCAAAAAAAGAACTTTGTAACATTCATGTTTTCCATAAAAAGATCAATGGAAGTTTTATACTTATTTAGGTCTCTTTTGTAGGTTTGTACAAGTTAATGCTTTCTTCTAATCACATTTTATTTGAAAGAAGTCTAGAAAAACAAAAATCTATCGAATTGGAGGTTTTCTTTTAGTACGTGCTTAATACTGAATGGAACAACATAGTAGTTGAAGAAAATAAAAGTTTTTATTCCATTGTTAAAAGTAACAATAATAAAAAAAAATTATTCCATTTAAAAAAAAAATGATATCTTCTACATGGAATGACCATATTTATAAAGGTATATAAAAATAGGGATATTACATTTGACCATGTCTCCTTTTTTATTTTAATATATTTGAACATGTCTTCTTTTTTATTTTAATATATATAAATAGGCATGTTGTTTGAAGATTGGTTGTTGTCATTGATGTCAACCCTAGCCATTGGATTTTGGACCCCACAATTGATCGAAGTAGATAGACATGAAGGAAATTACACATGCAGATAAAACACACATGGATGGATAGTATAATTCATGCCACTTCCGGTGGTATGTGGCACGTCACGTGGATCCTCACAATTGAGGAGAAATGAATTTTTGAAGATGACAATGTAAATTGAAGCAGAAACTACATGTCGGACCTAATGTTAAAAGGAAGTGACATAAGGGGTATAAATATATATCATTATACATTCATTTGATAGACACAAGTTTGTTAATGAACAAGGAGATATTAGTCTAATTTTAGAGGAAATCTTAAGTAAAAAAGGTCGAATTTCAAGGGAGGATGAAGTCTCTTGGTGATGTGTTCTAAGGTATGTTATTTACGGGTCATCTTACCATTTTATCTATAACTTTTTTTCTAGAAAAAATCATATGTTGAAATTCGGAGGCTATTGAGAAGACATATCCAGGTACTTTTGGTAAAAATTTCAGGTCTTTATTCTCTATAATTTTGGAGATATACACTGTGGAAGATAGGGTTTTTGACTAGTCCTGAAGCTAGTCATAAACAAGTGTTCCAGGTAAAAAAATAATAACTTCTTCATAGAGAATCCGAATGAAGTGATGCCAATTTCATTTGAAAGAGTATAGGTTGTATTTTTGTTTGTACGAATTTCAAAATAAGATGTTAAATATTGAGCATGAGGGCTTATGTACAAGTTCGCTCTCCTGAATAAACCAAAATTGAATAAGGTCTACCATTTTCTCTATAACTCCTCTTTGGGTGGAAGGAAGGGGAAAGTATGGAGAGCTCAAGAATCTCTTGATATTGGAGGATTGTATCTTCCTTTTGAAGGTTTATCCCTCCCTTTATATTTGGAAGCTGTAGCTTCCCTTGGAAGTCATTACTTCCCGTGAAGAATAACTATTGATTATTTCTCATATATTGTGCATGGTGTATTATGGTGTATTGGTGTAACTCTTCTACTATTGTTCATTCCTCATTGGATATAATTGAATATATAATTTGGTTGAAGTATAAGTTGATTTTTTTTTGAAATTGTACTTGATATTGATTCACCCCCCTCTTAGTATCAACAATTGGTATCAAAGCGGGTTACCTTCAGTACAATTTAACCACTGGAAAGAAGATCCTAAGAAGAAATGGAAGACAACATTCCAAATGGGATTCGATTATTTGATGGAAGAAATTTTGAATACTGGAGTAATAGAATGGAAACTTACTTGAAATATCTTGGGGAAAACAGTTGCTTCAGGATAAAATTCTTTGAAGAAACCAAAGGCTGCAGCTCAGAAGGAAGAAAGAAGGAACAAAAAATTCGCAATAGATACCATCCTGGATGGATTAACAGATTCAGTGAAATCCAAGGTGGGATCATGTGCATCAAAAAAAAGATATTTGGGAGAACCTACAAGACCTTTATGCAAGGGAAGAAGTGTTAGAAGATTGGTTGTTGTCATCGATGTCAACCCTAGTCATGGGTTTTGGACTGCAATATTGATGAAGGTATTTGGACATGAAGGAAAATGAACATGCAGATACAACACCCATGCATGGATATTATACATAATGTTGTTTCCAGTGGTATGTGGCACGTCACGTGGATCCTCATGGGTGAGGAGAAATGAATTTTTGAAGATGACAAAGTGAATTGAATAAGGAAGTACATGTAGGCCCTGAAGATAATTAAAGAAAAGAATTACGAAATAAGAAAGTGTCAGGTCGGCCCTAATGTTAAAAGGAAGTGCCATAAATGGTATAAATAAACATAATTATACATTCATTTGATAAAAGTCTAATTTCAGAGGAAATAAGAAGAAAAGAAGGCCGGTTTCAAGGGAGCATGAAGTCTTTTGGTGATGTGTTCTAAGGTTTGTTATTTTCAGGTCATCTTACCATTTTTGCTATAACTTTTTTTCTAGAACAATTCAGATGGTGAAATCTCTATGGTATTGAGAATATAAATCAAGGTACCTTTTTTAAAAATTCTAGCTCTTGATTCACTATAATTATGGAGATACACTATGTGGAAGATGGGGTTTGTGACCAGTCCTGAAGCTAGTCAATAAACAGGTGTTCCGGGTAAGATAGTCATAACTTATTCATATAGAATCCACATGAAGTGGGACTACTTCCATTGGAAATATTACAGACTTTAGTTTCTTGTGTGCAATTTTCAGAATCGGATGTTAAATATTGAGCGTGGGGCATGTTGTACAAGTTGGGTCTTATGAACAGACCAGAATTGAATAAAGTCTACCATTCTTTCTATAACCTCTTTTTGGGGAAGATTCAAGGAGTGAAAATTGGAGGAGTTTCAGAGAATACATTGAGTAATATTATCTACAGGATCTGATTACTCCAATAATTGAAGAATTGCAGAAATTGAAGAAGTCTCAAGAAGCATTATTAGGTTCTATGTGATGATTGGTTGATGGTGATGATTTAATGTAAAGTTTTATTATCTCTCATATATTCTTGGGTGAAAGGAAGTGGAAATTATGGAGAGTTCAACTCTCTCTTGATATTGGAGGATTTTATCTTCCTCTTGGATTTTTATCCCTCAATTTACATTTGGAAGCTGTAGCTACCTTTGGAAGTCATTACTTCCCTTAAACAAAAACTATTGATTATTTCTCATATATTGTGCATGGTGTATTTGGTGTATTGGTGTAACTCTTATACTATTGTTCATTTCTCATTGGATATAATTGAATGGTTTAAGTATAATTTGAAAAAGTTTTTTAAATTGTACTTGATACTGATTCACCCCCCTCTCAGTATCAATAATTGGTATCAGAGCAGGTTACCTTCAGTACAGTTTAACCACTGGAAGGAAGATCCTAAGAAGAAATGGAAGACAAAATTCCAAATGGGATTCCACCATTTGATGGAAGCAATTTTGAATATTGGAGTAATAGAATGGAAACTTACTTGAAATCTCTTGGAGCAGATGTTTTGTTCTCAGTTTCTTCAGGATACAATTCTTTGAAGAAACCAAAGACTGCAGCTCAGAAGGAAGCAAAAAGGAACAACAAATTGGCAATAGATACCATCCTGGATGGATTGACAGATTTAGTGAAATCCAAGGTGGGATCATGTGCATCATCAAAAGAGATTTGGTACAAGCTACAAGACCTTTATGTAAGGGAAGACACATAAGAAGAAGAAGAAGAAGAAGAAGAAGTTGAAGCAAATTACAACATCTCAGATTTCAAAGAAAAAAATAGAGGTCAGTTCTTTTTCTTTAATTATGAAGGAGTAGGCCATGTTGAATTTGAATGTCCTCATCCAAGGATTGAAAGAAATGACAATGAAGAAGAAAATTTCAATGAAGAAGAAGAAAATCATGAAGAAAAAATTATTCAACAAGAGGATGGGAATCTTAAAAAAATTGAAGCATGTTGAGATTGAAAATAGCAAGCTCAAAGACACGCAAAGAAAACTAAGAAGTGAATTGGTTAGTTGTGAAAAGAAAGTTTTAATAGTCAAGAAACAATTAGAATAATGTGAGAAACTAAGAGAAGAAACCATTTCCTTGAAAACTCTACTCGAAGAAGAAAGAAGAATAGGAGAAGTAAGAAATGTCCAAATGAAGAAGAAAGAAGAAAATTGTGAGAAACTTGAACAAGAAGTTGTCTCATTGAGGAAGAGCTTAAGAAACTCTCAAGTGTCAAAAGACTTAACACATCTTGGATGCATGGGTGAAACTTCATACAAAGAAGATGCAAATACCAACAATAAGGTTGAAGAAAGAGTTGCACAGACAGTTGATGAGAAGTGGACCAGGATACCAGAAAGAAGGAATGATTACAAAAGAGATGAATATCCAAGAAGACCTCCTACCTTCAGGAATGAAAGAAGCTTCAATCAGTATGAAGGAAACTACAGAAGAGTAGATCATGAACCCAGTTGGACTACATCACAAAGAGGGTCACTTACTCCCAGCTATCAAAATTTCTTTCTTGGTCATTGTTATACTTGCAAAAATTTTGGACATAAGGCAATTAATTGCAAAATCAATGAAAGGAACAAATACACAAGAAACATGAATGGTGTAAATAAAAGATATGGAAATAATCATGGTTTTGTCAACAAAAGTTATAATTCATTTTCCCCATTGATGGACACAAATATTGCATGCTACAAATGTAGTTATGTTGGTCACAAAGCACGAGATTGCAGATATATGAATGAAGATGTTCCTATGCCAACCACAGTATGGCGAAGGAAAGAGATTCCAAAAAATGAAGATTGTCGAATAACATTAACCATTGAAGAATGTAAAGAAGAAGATGAATGGTACATAGACAGTGGATGTTCTTCACACATGACCGAGGATCAAGAAAAATTCATCAGCTTGAAGAGAAAGGGTGGAAATGTTGCATTTGGAGATGACTCATCTACCAAAATACTTGAAGAAGGTGTAGTAGAGCTTGGAAGAAAAAATGTAAAAGCAAAGAATGTTCTATTGGTTGAAGACTTGAATCATAATCTACCCAGTGTTAGTAAAATGTGTGATCAAGGATACACTCTTACGTTTGATTCTCGAAAATGTAAAATCAGAGAAAATAACTCAGGAAGATTGGTTGCAACTGCAACAAGAAGACCAAACATCATATACATCCTAGAAATGAAGAAGAGAGAGAATAAAAAATCCACACAAAAGGATTCTAAGGAATAAAATGTCTCAAAGACCAAAACTAAGGATTGAGTATTATTGAGTACCACATGTTCAGGGGGAGCAACCCCAAAGAAGAGAGTTACATTTTTCCATTAAACTCAGGGGGAGAAGCCCTAACCTTTGCCATTGATGTCAAAGTGGGAGATAAATTGGGATCATGATGATACGGGGAGCATGAGTGTTGCCATCAATGACAAAGGGGGATATTGTTGGAAGATTGGTTGTTGTCATTGATATCAACCCTAGTCATGGGTTTTGGACCGCAAGATTGATGAAGGTATTTGGACATGAAGGAAAATGCACATTTCGATACAAAACCAATGGATGGATAGTATACATCATGTTGTTTCCGGTGGTATGTGGCACGTCACGTGGATCCTCATGGTTGAGGATAAATGAATTTTTGAAGATGACAAAGTGAATTGAAGAAGGAAGTACATGTAGACCCTGGAGATAATTAAAGAAAAGAATTACCAAATAAGAAAGTGTCAGGTCGGCCCTAATGTTAAAAGGAAGTTACATAAATGGTATAAATAAACATCATTATACATTCATTTGATAAAATTCATATTTCATAGGAAATAAGAAGAAAAGAAGATCGTATTTCAAGGGAGGATGAAGTCTTTTGGCGATGTGTTCTAAGGTATGTTATTTTCAGGTCATCTTACCATTTTTTCTATACCTATTTTTCTAGAATTATTTAGATGGTGAAATCACTATGGTATTGAGAAGCCATATCAAGGTACCTAAGGTAAAAATTTAATCTCTTTATTCGCTATAATTATGGAGATACACTCTGTGGAAGATAGGGTTTGTGACCAGTCCTGAAGCTAGTCAATAAACATGTGTTCTGGGTAAAACAATCATACATTATTCATATAGAATCCAAATTACGTGGGACCACTTCCATTAAAAAGAGTACAGACTGTTGTTTCTTTTGTACAAGTGTCAAAATCGGATGTTAAATATTGAGCGCGGGACATGCTGTACAAGTTGGGTCTTCTGAACAGACCAAAATTGAATAAAGTCTACCATTCTTTCTATAACCTCTTTTTGGGGAGGATTCAAGGAATGAAATTTGGAGGAGTTTCAGAGAATACATCGAGTAATATTATCTAAAGGATCAGAGTACTCCAAGAATTGAATAATTGCAAAAATTTAAGAAGTCTCAGGAAGCATTATCAGGTTCTATGTGATGATTGGTTGATGGTGATGATTTAATGTAAAATTTTATTATCTCTCATATATTCTTGGGTGGAAGGAAGGGGCAAGGATGGAGAGTTCAACTCTCTCTTGATATTGGAGGATTGTATCTTTCTCTTGGAGTTTTATCCCTCCCTTTACATTTGGAAGTTGTAGCTACCTTTGGAATTCATTACTTCCCTTGAACAAAAACTATTGATTATTTCTCATATATTGTGCGTGGTGTATTGTGGTGTATTGGTGCAACTCTTATACTATTGTTCATTTCTCATTGAATATAATTTAATGGTTTAAGTATAAGTTGAAAAAGGTTTTTAAATTGTACTTGATATTGATTCACCCCCCCTCTCAGTATCAACAAGAAGCAGAAGAAGAAGATGAAGAAGTTGGAGAAAATTACAACATCTCAGATTTCAAAGAAGAAAAGATAGGTGAGTTCTTTCACTTTAATTGTGAAGGAGTAGGACATGTTGAATTTGAATGTCCTGATCCAAGGATTGAAATAGATGATATTGAAGAAGAAAAGTCCAATGAAGAAGAAGAAAATCATGAAGCATAAATGATTCAACAAGAAGATGAGAATCTTAAAAAACTGAAGCATGTTGAGATTGAAAATACCAAGCTCAAAAACACACATAGAAAACTAAGAAGTGAATTGGTTAGTTGTGAAAAGACATTTGAAATCTTGAAGAAACAATTAGAAGACTTTGAGAAAATAAGAGAAGAAACCATTTCCTTGAAAATCTACTCGAAGAAGCAAGAAGAATAGGAGAAGTAAGGAATGTCCAAATGATGAAGAAAGAAGAAGATTGTGAGAAACTTGAACAAGAAGTTGTCTCATTGAGGAAGAGCTTAAGAAACTATCAAGTGCCAAAAGAATTAACACATCTTGCATGCATGGGTGAAACTTCATACAAAGAAGATGCAAATACCAACAAGAAGGTTGAAGAAAGTTCTACACAGATAGTTGATGAGAAGTGGACCATGATACCAGAAATAAGGAATGATTACAAAAGAGATGAATATCCAAGAAGACCTCCCACCTTTAGGAATCAAAGAAAATTCAATCAGTATGAAGGAAACTACATAAGAGTATATCATGAACCCAGATGGACTACATCATAAAGAAAGTCACTTACTCCCAGGTATCAAAATTTCTTTCTTGGTCATTGTTATACTTGAATTTTTTTTGGACATAACGCAATTAATTTCAAAATCAATGAAATGAAGAACTATTCAAGAAATATGGATGGTGTAAATATAATATATGGAAACAATCGTGGATTTTTCAACAAAAGTTATAATTAATTTTTCCCATTGATGGACAAAAATATTGTATGCTACAAATGTAGTTATCTTGGTCACAAAGAACAAGATTGCAAATATATGAATGAAGATGATCCTGTGCCAACAATAGTATGGAGAAGGATAGAGATTCCAAACAATGAAAATTGTCAAATAACATTGACTGCTGAAGAATGTAAAGAAGAATATGAATGGTATATAGGCAGTGGGTGTTCTTCACACATGACCGAGGATCAAGACAAATTCATCAGCTTGAAGAGAAAGGGTGGAAATGTTGCATTTGGACATGACTCATATACCAAAATACTTGGAAAAGGTGTAGTAGAGATTGGAAGCAAAAATGTAAAAGCAAAGAATGTCTTATTGGTTGAAGACTTGAAGCATACTCTACTCAGTGTTAGTAAAATGTGTGATCAAGGATATACTCTCACATTTGACTCACAAAGATGAAAAATCAAAGAAGAAGGTTCAAGAAGATTGGTTTCAATTGAAACAAGAATACCAAGTAACATATACATCCTAAATCCACGAACAAGCTCCAAGGAAGAAAGAGACCATAAAAATGAAGTGTTATTAAGTGCTATATGTTCAGGGGGAGCAACCCCAAAGAAGAGAGTTACATTTTTCCACTAAACTCAGGGGGAGAATCCCTAACCTTTGCCATTAATGTTGAAGGGGGAGAGAAACTAGGAGCATGTGCACAGGGGGAGCATGAGTGTTTCCATCAATGACAAAGGGGGAGATTGTTGGAAGATTAGTTGTTGTCATTGATGTCAACCCTAGCCATTGGATTTTGGACCCCACAATTGATCAAAGTAGGTAGACATGAAGGAAATTACACACGTAGATACAAAACCCATGGATGGATAGTATAATTCATGCCACTTTCGATGGTATGTGGCACGTCACGTGGATCCTCACGATTGAGGAGAAATGATTTTTTGAAGATAACAATGTAAATTGAAGCAGAAACTACATGTCGACCCTAATGTTAAAAGGAAGTAACATAAAGGGTATAAATACATATCATTATACATTAATTTGATACACACAAGTTTTTTAATGAACAAGGAAATATATTTCAAGTTTTAGAGGAAATCTGAAGTAAATAAGGTCGAATTTCAAGGGAGGATGAAGTCTCTTGGTGATGTGTTCTAAGGTATGTTATTTACAGGTCATCTTACTATTTTCTCTATAAATTTGTTTCTAGAATGATTCAGATGGTAATATTCAAAGGCTATTGAGAAGACATATCCAAGTACCTATGGTAAAAATTTCATATATTTATTTGCTAAAATTTTGGAGATACACTCTATGGAAGATAAGGTTTTTGACTAGTCCTGAAGCTAGTTATAAACATGTTTTCCAGGTAAAACAATCATAAATTATTCATAGAGAATAAAAATGAAGTGAGACCAATTGCATTGGAAATATTACGGGCTATAGTTTCTTGTGTACAAATTTCAGAATCTGATGTTAAATATTGAGTGTGGGGCATTCTGTACAAGTTCGCTCTCCTGAATAAACCAGAATTGAATAAGGTCTATCATTTTCTCTATAACTCATAATTGGGTGGAAGGAAGGGGAAATGATGGAGAGGTCAAGACTCTCTTGATATTTTAGGATTGTATCTTCCCTTTGGAGGTTTATCCCTCCCTTTATATTTGGAATATGTAGCTTCCCTTGGAAGTCATTACTTCCCTTGAACAATAACTATTGATTATTTCTCATATATTGTGCATGGTGTATTGTGGTGTATTGGTGTAACTATTATACTATTGTTCATTGGATATAATTGAATATATAATATGGTTGAAGTATGTGTTGAATGTTTTTGAAATTGTACTTGATATTGATTCACACCCCTCTCAATATCAACACATGTTACATTTGATCATGTCTCCCTTTTTATTTTCATATATATTATAGTTAATTTTTTAGTGATTAAACACTAACAACACTATCATTACAATGTTTCAATTCCCCTTTTATTTATTATGTACCAATGCACAACTTACTCGAATACAGTGCAAACATATGAATCATAAGAAATAGAATTAGATTTTTGAATATATAACTTTTATTTATGGAAAATTGTACAAAAATTCATGTTCTTCTAAAATTGGTATGTTACTTTCTTTCTAAAACATAATGTATGTTTTCATGTTAAGATGTCTTTTGGTATTTAATGAACAAATTTCTTGAAGCAAAATTGCATATTTGTAGATAACAGTTCTCGTGGGCCATTAATTTTATATATTTTTCAATTCTAGTTATAGATTGTTTAAATTAATAGAAGTAGTAAAGCTTTGAAATTACTAGGTCAAGCATTAGGACTAGGTTTCATTTTTTCCATTTTAGTGTGTAGGCCTTAATTGTTCTCGTGCATCATATAATTTGTTTTCTGCAAGGGTGAGGAAATACAAAGTCACATAATAATAAATGACCTCTATATTTTAGAATTATGATATATGTACAAGTTAAATCAATAAAAAATAGAAAAAAAAATGTCCTTAAATCATATGTTTGGAATATGTATACATAGTTCCATAAGTGTGTGCAATTTCATTAGCAATGAATATATGGACCATATTTAAAAACATGGTTGAAAATGGAGATAAAAATATGGAGTTGGAAAAATGAGTGTGTTTTCATTTATGTAGCCCAAACCACCAAGTTTGTCAATATGAAGGTAAAACTAGATCATCCAAGTCATCCAACCCATAGTGGAAAAGAGACAATCCCAACCATTATCTTGAATTCATTGGTATGTTAAAGCAATAATAACAAGTAGGTGTTATTTTTTTTACATAAAATTAAAGCTATGCAAAATTCCCTCACCTTGAGATGTTTCAAAAGTAAATATATATCTCTAAAACCTTCATTTGAGGGAAGAGAACATTTTTTCCTCTCCCGAGCAGGGATGATTTTAAGGATGGAAATTTATTTTAAAATGTAGAAACCTTGGTGAATCTTACTAATCCTTCATATGCCAAATATAAAATGTTTGGCGATATTTTTGTAAAAATATTCAAATTTCTAAGGATTTTATATAGTTTGTATAATTTTTTGGTGATTTTTAAGGTAAAATAATTTTATCCTATAAAATTTGGGCGAATCATTTTTATAATAGAGAATCGGTTTTTTGAAAAAACCATGAAAAGTTAGCCCATGAGAGAAATTTAGCCCCTAAAATCATCCTTGATCTTGAGCATAGTCAAGGCTCCTACACCCACCTTATTTGTACAAAACTACCTAATGGTGCTTGAAATACCACTTGAGGGTCAAAGAACCCACAAAGAGGTAATATGTCATGGTTGGATACCTTATTCACAGTACTTGAGGACTAGAAGGTTTATTTTCTTGGATAAGGACATTGTTTACATTTTAACCATAGATTAGCCCCCTTACCCATCAATACTACCAAAAACCAATTAATGGAAACCATATCCCACTTAGAGGTGAAAGATCCCAGAGAAAGGTCCTATCTGGTGTTTCAATGAATATTTCACCATGTTTGAGCCCATGGAGATTTGTTAAATTTCCAAGCTGCTTTCTATAACTCCTTAACCATTATCAATATGCAAACACTCATAAGGGTTATACCAAAGACATCATAATTTCCCTCGATAAACCACTCATAGTTAAGATATTCCCAAGAGGGGGAATGGTTTGTGTATTTTAGGTGTTTTTAATGGAAATTGAAACTAAGAAGCATCATTAACGTAACAAGGACCTTGTTTTCCTCCCATGGTCTTGGTTAGACCTCTAGACCCATTCTTGGTGCACAACTAACCTAGTCATTGTTCCTATAGCACCTTTCGAAGAAATTGATAACTAACAAATGTTAGATGTGGTCAGTCGAGTGCTAGTCCATGGTGCTTGAGCCTAAGAAGAAAGGTTTAGTGCCAAAGACTCTTAAATTCCCTCCCTTAACTATGGTCACAGACTTGAGATCCTTCCATATTTCCTAAGACTTTATAATGGTGCACATATTCAACTTAGATTCCAAAGACTCAATGTAGAGGGCTCGCGTCATGTTTTATACATGTTTTTCATGGTAATTGAGCTCGAGAATGTTCAATTAGGTCTTAATTCCATTGTTCCTCCTTGACCATGTTTATGCCTCGACACACATTTCTAGTGCACAAAACCTACTCATGGTGCATGTATCCCACTCTGATGCCAAATACCCCTTATAAAGTTCTTGTTTGTTGGTTTGAGGACTTATTGAAGGATATTGAAATTGAGTGATCTATAAAAATACCGTATATATTCCACAAGAACAGTTCATCACAACTGATCTTATATTTTGCTGAAATGTTTTATTATGCAGGTTTATTTCCTTAGATATTAGATTTATTATCACTAGTTTATTACTCAAATGTATGAAAATGAAATAAAACGAAAATGAACACACCATCCATGTAAATGAACACAATATGTTTCCCAAGAAACTTGAAATGGGAGAAAACCTAGCTAGAAGTGGAGGACTATGTTCTACTCTCTTTTCTTTAGTATGAAAATGAAAATAAAAAGAAAGGGGCACTCATTATGGAGTTTCCTTTGACACTATGGCATGAATGGCTACTACAAAATCTTCTTCGTCCTCTATTATTCTCTCAAATTTAACTCCTAGAAGCTATTCTCACCTATGGAACAAATAAAATGCTAAAAGAAAGGAACCCCCTCTCCTCCTAGCAACCTAGTATTTAACATAGTCTGATAGTCATCTAGGATTAGGGTTTTTGCATGCCTCAACTCTCAATTAGTGTTAGGGTTTTGGAGCTTCTAGAATGTTCTTGAAAGTTCACAAGTGACTAGATCCACATATAAGTAAAGGGGATTGACATGGCATCCACTTGGTACCATGGTGATAAAAATGGTAGGTCAACTTGAAGGAGGCATAACTTCAACATATGAGCTCTTCTTGAAGTGATTTTCATATTGTTGGAAAGGTCCTGATGTGTAAAATAGATTTTAGGGGTAAAGAGTTATTCTCATAAATTTTTGACCCCAAAAAGTGCCATTTGATGCCTCAAAATGGTTCTATAAGGTTTCAGATCCCAACACTCCAAATTGGGACCTACCACTAAAATGGGCACTACAATCCAATTCCTCTAATTTTTCCACCCATAAAGTATCATGATAGAAGAAAAGCTATATAATGATCCATTCGGGATCATTGAGAAGCTTAGATAAGATCTTATTGAACTCATTTTCATTCTTCGATGAAGGTCAAATCCCTATAACCCATCCATGGCCCTGTTTGGGGGTCCCATGATGTGTTAATGATGCTTGAGCCTCAAAAGTTATGTTTACATAATGAAGTTGTTGTTTCTCTCCCTCAATCATGGTAAAGGGAATAATGATGTTGTTTCCTTACCATTATTATTGTAAATTCATGAAGACCCATCCAAGTTGCATACATTATCTTAGTGGCACCCATATCCAACTTTTAGGCTAAAAAGGCCCCATTGAAGGATCATGTTGTTATGTCTAGTTTTTGTTCATGGTGCTTGAGCGTGAGATGGTTTAATTAGGGATCAAGACCTCCCCCCCCCCCATTTACAATATTTATGTACTAAGACCCATTTATAGCACATAAAACCTACTCATTGCACCCATATCCCACTTAAAGGTCTACAAAGAACCCTTAGAAAGGATCATGTGTTGGTTCAAGGACTTGTTCATTTCTTTTGATCTCAAGAAGATTCAATAATATATTGAGGGAATTATTTTCCTTTATTGACTATGGTGTAGACCATGCAACCAATCCTTAATTCTCAAAACCTCTTAATGGAATCCATGTCCAACTATTATTCCAATGACCGCGTACAGAGGGATTGTGTTTTGGTGTGTAGGTGTTTTTCATTGAAATTTATCCCAAGAAATGGCATTTAGGGCCTAAGGCTAAAGTGTTTTATTCTCCTAACCATGGTTCCTAATCTTTAGAAGGTTCATTTAAGGATTGAGTCTCTTGTTCCACCCCTAACCATGTTTAGACCTTGATACCAATTATAGTGCACAAATCTTACTGATGGCATGTGTATCCAATTCACATGCTAAATAACCCTAACCATTTCCCCAAGAATGATGTTTTCTATGTGTTTGAGACATAATATTTTTTAGGGCATGTTTTGTGGTTTAATTGTAATACCCCAAGGCCAAGCCCATGTTGAATTGTAATTATGTTTATAGGATGGTGAGACAAGTGTTTATAAGTTGGGAGGATTATGTGCTTATTAGGCCAGAGAGCCTAGATGTTGAAGTCCAGGGAGCCTGATTTTTGTATATATAAATACTCACATCATTAATATAGTTACATCGTTTTGTGTATACCAACCATGAAGAAAGAGTTATGGGGGACTAAGCTCCACTTGGAAGGGAAAGGGAATGGGTCGAGAGGCTAGGAAAAAAGGGGCTAAGCTTGAGAGTTTAACCCAAGGGAATATTATTATGTATTTTCATAAAATAGTAAGGCTTGGGAAATAAACCTTGTTATCCTAAGTTCCTTTGGAGAAAAGAACAAACTCCAAGTGGACAGGAATGAGCTCCCAAGAGAGCCAAGTGTCAACCTGGGTGCATGAATTTTTATGTGGGAAAATCCATTGTTGTGGGGGGTCGCTCATCATTATTTCCATGATCCCCATTCATTCACGCACTGAGCAGGAATGCAGTCAGCCATTTTCCTCCATTATTGAACCCTATGCCATCGTGAACCTCTGTAACTTGTGCACACTCATATTTTTGCTGAGCCCATACCCATCCTTACCCAATTTCTATACTGTGGTTACCTATTTGACTTAAGAGTTGGACAAAAGAAGCAGGTTTCCAGGCCTATGGTTTTGAAGAGGAGGGTTTTCAGGTTCGTGGATTGAATAAGCAAGTTGTTAGGCCTGTGAGCAACTCTCTCTAGGTGAGAGAGATTGTTGGGGAAATGATTTCTCCTGGAGGGAGTCCAATAATAGTTATAGAGCTATGAGAATTCTTGATCCGGTCTATTGCTGAAGCCTTGGAAGGGAAGTGGAGCAACTGATGGACTGTAGAACAACGAAGGTGTATATTCCCGGAGTGGGATAGGCATGTGGGAAATGAGATTCTATGAGTGATGGGTGTAAGTAGGATCCTTGGAGGGAATCGTTCATGTTGCATTGTGCAACTTTCCGTAGTCTCAACCTAGCCTAGGATTTCATTTACCCTAGGTGGAGTTGAGTCCTAACTCGGGGGTGACCCACTGCTGATAGCTTGGAGTAGTGTGGTCTAAGGTTGGGAGGTTCGTGGAAGGTATGCATGCAGTCAATGGATTTCATAAAAATATAAGTACCAATTCTAGAGGAAATCTAGGGAACTCATTTTATGACCCTTATCAACCGATTTCAACGGAGGAATCTCTAGGGTGCATTTTCTAGTAGTTGTGGGGGTGCATTTCCCCAAGGTATCCATTCGGGGTCTAGACATGTTAGCAAAGGGCCTATTGTCAGGATTCCATTCACAAGGATTGAATGAGAGGGAAAGGTGCATTAATTGGGAAAATTTCCATTTAGATACGAGGTGTGTAGCCACCAAGGTGCACAATCCAGTTCTGCAGCAGTTTTCGTGATCAAGGGAAATCCTTCCGACCCATTTTAGAGGAACCTAGGGAACTCATTTTACGACCCTTATTAGCTGATTTCGATGGAGGAATCTCTAGGGTGCATTTTCTAGTAGTTGTGGGGGCGCATTTCCCCAAGGTATCCATCCGGGGTCTAGACATGTCAGCAAAGGGCCGATTGTCAGGATTCCATTCACGAGGATTGAATGAGAGGGAAATATGCATTAATTGGGACAATTTCCATTCAGATACGAGGTGTGTAGCCACCAAGGTGCACAATCCAGTTCTGCAACAGTTTTCGTGTGAGTTGTCGCGGCGTAAGAAGATCATCCAACTCACATCTTATCTATTAGAAGTATTCTATCAATTGGGTATCATATTTCTAGTTTACTTCTTTATTGTATTCCAGCTATGATCCACTTAGATCTGATCTAGACGAGTGATTCTCTATTATCATCTGCATACAACATTGTAACCAGCAAAAAACTCATAATACATGATTAATAGTCTTTTGTGTCATTCTCTATCTGTATGCTTATTCATATGTTGTAAAAAACTTATTTATCTACACACACATGAAAAAAACACCAAGCATGTTAAAATTTGTAGCTTAAATGCATACAAAAACCCCCATTATATCAGATCAGATAGTAGACACAATGGTTTAGCATCTTTTCTTAGACTAAGTGGATCAGGGATATTACAGTGGTATCAAATATTTATTCCTTCCATCCTGTGACTAAAGACGATGAGTTCAGTAGGTGACCTACAGGGCCGTGAGGACGTAGGTGATGAATATTTCACTTGCAATAGACACAGGGAGAAGATACCTAGACCATATTTCCACCCCTTTCCTACCAGTTCAAAGGAAGAGGAAGAGGCGCGTAGGGAAGTAGAGAGAAGGGAATATCATGATTCATAGCATGAGGAAGAGAGGATGATGGGAGGATCATATGAGAGGCTAGAGGGAAGTGGAAAGGCACCCATGGACCCATATGTAGATTTCATGTAGGTTATCAACAATATGATGGTCAGTTAGTGGGCCATGACTCAGTCCTTTGCACATATGGTTGATAGATTCTCTATAGTGAGCACACCGGGCACACAAGCCCCACATGAAGCGCGAGGGAACTGAGGAGCAGGAAGTAGACCCTATTCACCTACTCGCACATACACTTCTTCGAGTAGGATTCTTAGGCTATTGTTCCCTAGTTCTCAAAGGGCATCCCTAATAGAAGAACAACAATCGATAGCGCAGAGGCGACCCACTCAGGTAGAGGACATTGCAGAGTATAGGAGGGAGTATGCAACATTGGGCTATGACTTCCATCAGGACATGACCCTGGTTGTGTACTATGGACTCAGACTCAGGAACCACACTAGAGATCCTCAGAGAGAAGGATAGTAGTAGCAATAAAGGCATAACATGGATTTCATCTGGAAAGTTGGTAAACTCACCATACCTTCTTTTGACGGATCATCCAAATGAACTGCGAGAGATTGGGTACAAAATATAGACACTTACTACAAGCTCAACCAGATGTCCGAGACATAGGCTATCTGCTTCTCTACCCTACACTTGGAGGGTTAGGTACATGAGAGGTGGAATCATGGACTACTGACATTCGGTCACAACCACATCACTTACTACAAGGAGTTCACAAAGAGACTAATGGACAGGTTTGACAGAAGGGATCCATAGATCCATTTCAGGGATCTATCCAAGTTGAGACAAATTGGCACAACATAGGCATTCATCATAGAGTTTCATCGAGTAGAAATGGTAGTGACAGATATCATAGAGCCCAGGTTTATTATGTTGTTCACAGAGGGGCTCACAGAACACTTGAGAGGATGGGTGAAGGCATACAGGCCTCACACCTTGCAGGATGCCATCTTATGGACTTGAGATTTGGAAAACTCAGCATCGAAGACTAAACAATTTTCCAAACATTTCATACCACAGATGGACTGAGACAGGAAGCCATTCTAGAGAGAGTGGAAGGGAAAGGAGAAGTTGGATGATGAGACAAGGCGAGAGATTATGAGGAAGAATCGTTGCTTCACCTGCAAAGACCCTTGGGTCTTAGGTGACAGGTGCTTGGGTAAGGGAGAGATATGTTATGTTGAGGTGGAAAAAGACAATGTGGATAGTGAGGAGGAGGACCAGGATAGTGGTTTGACTAGATCAGAGGAGGATCCATCACAGGTAGAGGAGAATCATCCCTAGAGACCACTGACATTGGCAAGGA
The DNA here is from genome assembly GCA_009831015.1 of Picea engelmannii. NCBI lineage: Eukaryota > Viridiplantae > Streptophyta > Pinopsida > Pinales > Pinaceae > Picea > Picea engelmannii. Next base: position 10,501 of record ML782329.1, on the reverse strand, counting down.
CCTAACCATCGGTAGTACCACAACCTCCTAAGAAGGATAAAATATGGAAACCAACAAAAGGAGGACTCATAGAGACCCTTTCTGTTGTTCCCAGGTATGACACCCTATGGATCAGAGGGACTATTCGGGTACAATGGGAAATCACCCTGATATATGGTGGGGCCACCCACAACTTCATTGATTCTTCATTGGTGTCGAGGCAAGAAATTGAGATAGAGGAGTTTGAGGGGTTTGTTTTCACAGTAGCAGATGGCCACATAGTGGAGTGTCAAGACAGAGTCCCCGACTTGGAGATAAAACTAGGTAACTACACCGTGAGAGACACATTTATGTAGTTTACCTATTTGACACAGATGTGGTTTTGGGAGTCCAGTGGTTGATCACCTTAAGATCACCACCAACTACCAAAACCTGGAGATGGGGTTCAAAGAATGTGAAGGGAAGAGAATTGTGTTGAGGGGCATGTTGATAAGGGTACCCAGGACAGTTTCAACCAAAAGGATGGGGAGGATGATCCGGATTATTTTCGGCACGAAATGAGAGCGGATATATAACACAGAAATATTTAGAGATATTGCAAGAGAGACAACAATATAACAGGGATATAGAGGAAATCAAATAAGAGTCACGTATATACAGTAATAAACGATTTCTATTAATGAAATAAATGTACGAAGACTGTAAGATATAGAGTGAAAGACTCGCTAGAATGGTGGTAGCTTATCTATGAGAAGAGATGTGACGGCTACTCGCATCCATGAGAAGATGATTACAATGAGGCTCTGAAGGCCTTTTTACAATAAGAAGGAATGCCAAAATCCCTAGACATCCAAAAACCTAACCCTGGGAGATGAAGCACCAAAAGTCATGTGGGCCCCGTTTGGGTAAGTTGGTGCATCAACTTCCCGGGGTCGTAACTTTTGCATATGATCTCCGTTTTAGGCACTCAATAGCTCGTTGGAAAGATCTATCCGAGAAATACAAATTTTGGGTGAGAAAAAATGATATATGATCCACGTTGCTCCCCGTTTTCTCAAAAAACATCGTTTAGGGCCTCAAAATGGCCCCGGAAGTTAAAAACTGCTAAAAATAGTAAATTACCAAAATTGCCAGAAACATGTTTTGGGCCAGTTGGAGAAGGTGGGTGGCCACCGATATC
>ML782328.1:1371201-1405156 GCA_009831015.1 Picea engelmannii | reverse complement strand
AAGCATCCTAAACTTTGGGATGAGCATTTACACTACATTCAACATGCTTACAATCGAGCTAAGCACTCTTCAACTCAAACGTCGCCATTTGAAGCATGTTTTGGCTATTTGCCCAAATATCCTTTATATTTTATCTTTGGGAAGGATATTGCTATTGATGGACAGTATGAAATTGATAGGGCAGAAAAGTTCATTGAGAAAATTAAGTCGATACATCAAATGGTACAAGAGCAGTTGGAAAAGATTCAAGCCAAGTAAAAGACGAGACATGAAAAGCATTGAGTTGATCACAATTTCCAAGTTGGTGATGAAGTTTGGCTTTACATTAGTAAGGAGAGGCTTAAAGGAGAAGGTAAAAAATTGAAACCAATTCGATATGGTCCTTTCAAGATTATCGACAAGATTGGTAACAACGCCTTCCATTTAGATTTGCCTCCTTATATGCAAATGTATGCAATTGTTAATGTTGAGAATTTGAAATTGTATGAGCCTCCTTTGATTGATGATCAAGGAGAGCATGTTCGGATTCCTTCTATAGATGATTTTTCCCTAGAATATCTTACAGAACTGCATGAAGACACAATCCTTGACAGGAGAATGCGAACTTCAAAACGAGGAAATGTGGAGTATCTTCGAGTTGGTCTTAAAGGTACAAATCCAAGAAAATCCAAGTGGATTGAGGTTGGAAAGGTGAGGGAGCTATACCCTCATCTTCAAATAGACTGAAAATAGTCTTTTGGAGGTCCAAAAGCTTTCCAATGGGGAGGTGTGATCCAGGGGATCAAATTTTGCTCAAAAATTCAAAGTGCTCGGAATCGCTTCAAATCAAACGGGAGTGTAGGCCTCATCATTACGAACCCAACGCAACTTGTTTGGGTTCAAACAAACATCGGGAGTGAGAGATATCATGTTCTGTTCAAAATGACAAAAAGGCAAAAAAAAAGGGATGCTGACTGTACAGTCCGTATAGTCCATACAGATGATGATGTGGGAGGCCATATGACATGTGGCAGGGGCCATACGACATGTGGCAGGAAATTGTGTGGACAATTGGCATATGACGTGGCTTGTTTACAGTGAACGAGATAACAACATGTGCCCCAATCAATGGTCGCCATGTGTCACCTATATATTGGTTTAAAACTTATGTTGTTGGCCAGAGTCGACCCTGTGACCTCTGGGCAGGGTAAAGCCTTGGGAAGGGCCACCCAACCGGCATGCCCACATGTGTTACTTAACATATGTATGCGTTTGATTGTATTTGAGTTTGAAAACATGTGAATTGGGGCGCGAACCGGGCCGGGGCTAAGCCTTGGCCCACGGTTATATATGTATTTCATATGACCATTGTAATGTGCACGATTATATATATATATGTGTGTGTGTGTGTGTGTGTGTGTGTGTGTGTGTGTGTGACTGTTGTGGTATGCACGTGGTTATATGTTTGACATGTGACCATTGTGGGTGTCCATGTTTTAACCCTCGCGATTATACATATGGTTTAAACCTTAACCCTGTTTGTATTACATGCGATCATGTGGTGGCCATGTGCCCACGGGCCTTGGTGGTTAAGGGTCAATGCGTAACCATTCGAAAGTTTGTACCAGTTGTGTGGTTGTGCTCGGTACTAGGTTTTAACGCATAAAAGCGCGTAGGGGCTAGGTTGAGCCAACAAGGGTTCATTTTGGCGATCCAGAGACAACAAGTTTGAAGGGGGACTTCCAGGAAGCCTATCTTCTTCAATTTTTGGGCAAACGAGGTGCCGAAAAAGCCCAGCTAGGGGTTTTTGGATGTTCTAAAGCCATTGGAGCTGTCTATTTAGAATTTTGAGCATTGTAAAGAACATTTTTTATCACTTTGAGAAAATAATACAAGAGATCCATTGGAAGATGGACCAGGAGATGTAGCCCAAGAGAGGGGTGAACTCCTTTATCATTTGATGTGTTATGTGTTTTCTGTTCAATGTTTATTGTTGCTATTTATATGCATCTTGAATGAGTAATTTATATAAAAGTTGTATTGCAAAGTTGATCCTTTTGCATTTTAACACATGAATTGAAATCTTGCAAATAATTTCAAGAATACAAGTCTTCTTCATTTTTAGATCATGGAGTGATGATATTAGTGAAAAAACATGTAACAATTTTGGAGCATATGCATTTTGAAGAAAAAAATGTTGAGATGGTACTAGCAAGAGTAATCTTCCATGAATCAGAAATTGCAATATTGAATCTCTATGCCGCTCCACATGCAACATTTCCCAACATATTGAATGTTGTTTCAAATGCATTACAACATTTACATCTCAACAAAACTATTATCATTCTAGGAGACTTCAATATTGACATGCTACAAAATAGTGCTAGAACAAAAGAATTGGAAAACTACATGTGCAATTACAGTCTCCACTTTCTTTTGGATAAGATAAACCATGTACAAAATTCACTTATTGACCATGTATGTTCAAATGGGCCCATTTCACAATACACCCTTTTTATCTTAGACACATAATGGTCTGATCACGATACAATTTGTATTGTACTTGAATTATGAAATATACATCAAGCATATTACAAAATCATATTTCCATGTCTCAAAGCATATCTAGCTAATTTGTTACACAAAACCAAATTATTCAACTAGGATCATCCAACTTCTTAATTTTTTCTGGTTTGTAATAGATTTTGGACAGAAAGGATTCTATATAACCATAAACATGGATCAAGAAAAACAAAGGTACATGCTTCTAACTCTATCTGTTACTCTATTCCTTTGATTCTAATTTACTATATGTAAATATTCCTTGTTTTTCCTTACATACCAACTTACATTCATGTTCATTGTATTTTGTACTTTCCTTCATTGAAACAAATAAAATAACTAGACAAGATGAAGAACTCTTAACCAGAAATGTAGAACAAGACATACGAAGGTGCGTGCTTCTACCCGTATTCCATACTCCATATCTTTGTATTTCATTTATTCTATGTATATTTATTCTACTGATTTGCAGCTCATTTCTTTTATATGTAGATACTACATATCTTCCTACATATTAACTTATCTTGATGTCTATTGTATTTTCTGTGATGCTAAATTGAAATAAATAAAATTGTATTTAATCTTTTTACATGTGTTCCTACATAGCAACTTAGCTTCATTTCCATTGTATTCTATGCATTTCTACATTGAAAAAAAATAGACTAATTGAACAATAGGATGAAGTCTTATGTGCCACAACAAAGGGAGATGAAGTACAATGTTCCAAAAGGTATACCAACAGTAATAGTAAATCAAACAAAATGCATGTGCTTAATGTACATCCATATCAATTATGAACAATATACAATGAATATGCATATTTAGTTGTTGTAATGTTCGATGTACACATGTTTGAATAAGAAAATGTTGGACAAGTTTCATGGGCATGAGTAGTCAATCATTGCAAACATCACACAACAACAAGGCCAAAGGTAAATATTCATATATTATGCTCTTGTTATGTTTGGGAAACAAGTATCCTTAGTTATTTATTAATATATGCCATGGTAAATATGTTGATGCCATCTACAACACATGCTTTTTAGTTCACAAGAAGTCTCGACGAATACAAGCGAAATGCCCAACATAGTGCAAGGTCCAGAGAATAAGAGGTATGGTTACAAAAATCTAACTTGCATACTTTATCCAAATTGTGCATCTACTTGTACATTGATGGAATATATATATATATATATATTTCCATTCACATTACTTTTCCTGTTCAAAAAAATGTCACTAGGTCTAAACTTATACCACCCAATATACTATCAATAGAAAGCTTGAAAAGCCGCCGAACTAGACAATTATTCATCAAAGACATAATGGTCATGTATAACACCTACTTAGACAAAAAAAAAACAAAAGCAAATGCATTACACGTGCAGACATGACAAAAAACAAATCCATGATGACAGTTACACTAACTATCCCTACACAACTTGTCCGGAAACATGTAGAGAAGATCTTGTGAGGTAATGAGATATCCATTACAAATTTCAATATATTACCAAAAACAGTATATGACCGTGGTGATTGTGATCAGATTATATTGCTCAATGAAACAGGTGTTGTCAAAAAAGTTCCCACAGTTTGCTCAGAATATCATTTCGTACCAGACACAACAATCAACCAATTTACACAGAACAACGACATTTACCCAATTGGAACCATTGGTGCATATATCACATTTGCAACAAAAGTTGGCTCGGAACATATTCTCCATATAAAAGATGGAAACTCAAACAATGACAAGGAAATGGTATTGTTTTCCATACCCTTTTTTTTTTCCTTTTCTTTGACATGTTCATATATCTCAGACATCTTACATAACTATTAAAGTGTTCCATGGTGTAGCTTCAATTGTTCAACACCCGTGAAAATTTATTTTCCTTAATGGAACGACAATTGCATAAAAGGAAATTTCCAATTATGTTGTTCAAAAATATAATGAAGAAAAAAGATGTTAAAGAAATGATCTTTCACACAACCCAAGCAACATTTGTATCAAAATTGTGAACAGACATAGTACATGATCTCAAGAAACTAACTAGCTCCACAACTGTTGTACGTATACATATACATCTCCACCAACAATTTGCACAAAAAGAAATTCCTTCAACAATTTTGTGCAACTTTTTTGTTGTACACATATATATTATATTGTTCAATATATTAACTACTATGCTCATGTGTGTAGGTTGAGGGTGTTCTGGTTGCAGCAAATGCCTACTTGACCCCCTTCGAGTCTGTATGTGCCAATTTCAATTCTCCTGCTTCTGCCTCTACATTCATAAATGATGGCACAATTGATTGTCTGTGATGTGGTGCAAAATGACCTTACATATATAGTCATTGTGTCAACGATGTCATATGAACCCTCAACAACACAATTGTACACTATATAGTTAGACAACTTGTATTACAAGATGTGCTTCCTCGGTTGGAAAAATTTCCATATGAAATATACCTGCAAAAAAATGAAAAGACTGTCTACATGATACGTGAATTCCGTGTCCATAGAAAATTTACCTTAAATGAGGACAATTCCATACTGCATATCGGGTGAACCAAAAAAAAATATTACATATCATACGTTGACAAGAAACAAAATAGTGTGATCTGTCTCTATCCGTGTTACGCAATCAAGATATGAATAAATTTTTTCACTACCATGACAAAGTGAACTGGAGATGCATGATATTTTTGTGTTAAGCAATGGAAAGTGGTAAGGATGGTTGGGAACAATACGATGGATCTTCAAGAGAGTTCCTAGTAGCAAACTCATTCTCGAGAAAGACCACTTACTAGGGAACAATGTCAACCACCAAGGTGAAACATGGAAAAAGGAATAATGTCCAAGCATATGTCATGAAATCTAAAGTAGTATAAGATACAACATACTCAAATGCCTCAAATATTGAAATGAAACTCACCATAATAACTGACTTGTATCTCATGGAAAAGGGCCCAATGCCTCTCAGAAGCCAACCGATGTGGTGGATGCCATCTGAAATCATGACCTTTGTGGTGGTGAGAAGGGTCTCCATAATAATCCCTTTGGGCCTTCAACCCCTTCTTCCCATAGAATGAGGGTCAACCCCTTCTTGGGTCAATACACCCTAAAATCCCAAGAGACAAGGATATGGGGGGGTTAAGTGATCGAAAGTGGTAATTGTGGATTGGAATGGTACAATGGCTCTTCAAGGGAGTTCCTAGTAGAAAACCCATTCCCGAGGAAGACCACTTACGAAGGAACAATGTCAATCACCAAGGTGAAACAGGGAAAAAGGAATAATGTCCAAGTATATGTCATGAAATATAAAGAAGTATAAGATACAAAATACTTAAATGCCTCAAATATTGAAATGACACTCACCATAATACCTGACTTGTACCTCATGGAGCAAGGTCGAGTGCCTCTCGGAAGCTAGCTGGTGGTGGATTCCATATGAAATATTGACCTTTGTGGTGGTGAGAAGGGTCTCTAGCTGTGAAAGTGGATATTGTTGGTCATGAAATCTCTTGGCACTCCATATCTGCAACCCAAGGGCCTCGAGACATAATCTCCTTAGTTATCTCACAAAATGGGGATAACACTCCCAAAGGTGAGACATTTGGGCATACGTATCCTATCTTCAACAACTCTTCCAATTTCATTCGTAGTTCCTTCAACTTTGGTGTGATCATCTTGTTAGGAGTTTTGAATACTAGGGAAACTCTAGGTACCAAATCAATGGATAAGACTATGTCTCTCTTAGGTAAAAAACCTAGAATTTCTCCAAATGCATCATCAAATTCTTTTAGAACTACAACTTATTCAATAATTGGATTTCTATTCTTATATATATCTTCCACATGAGCTAAAAATAATTCAAAACACTTCCTAAAACATATCTTTTGTTGTAAGGTTGCAATATCCCTTATAGGAATGGGTGTTGGAATCCCTTTCACTAAGTTGTGTTTTTCTTCTTCATTAGGACATGTCAATGTCTTATTATGGAATTCTAGAACATCATAATGCTTATACAACCAATCCATTCCAATTAGGATATCATATGATCCCAATGGTATGATATTAAAATATGCAACTATTCTCACTCCATTCATAACTATTGGACAACCCTTGACAATCTCGTGATCCTTCTTTTGGATCCAATAACTAGTTAAACCAACCATAATCTTTCAATATTTCTCTTTTTCAAATGAAATCTATCCACTAATTTAGGATCAATGTAGCTATGGATTACTTCTGAATCAATTAAAATAACATGAATTTGATTGATAATCTTACCTTGCACCTCAATCATGTGAGACTGATGTTCTACCTATGAATCTTCTAGGGCTGCATATATCCTTGGAATATTTTTTCCCATGTATTTAATTGTACTATATTCCTAAAGGTTGTGACATTCCTCATTTTGTCTCCCTTATGAGGATAATATTTGTACATGTTCTCTCCTTTACATCCCCAACATTTGATTTGTGGTATTGGTCTTTTCCATGAAGATTTTTCCATCTTCGACTCAATCTAAGTTGCTTGGCTTTGTTGATATACCTTAGTACTATTCCTAGAGGAAGGAGGTTTGGATCCTTCTTCCTTTGACATCTTGTCATCCTTCTTATCTCTCCAAGTCTTTGGTACTACTTCTCTTAATTTGTTATGTTCATACAAGTACTTATCATTCCTTATGGCCTCTTCTAAGTTGTTTGGTTCATCAAATTGAATATTATCTCTGTAGAAATATGGAATTCCACTCATAAATATTTGAATATTGGCCTTCTCATCCTTAATGAATCCTACATGTCTCAACAACTTTGAGATATTGTTTTCATGTTCTTCCATGGACATATTTTCCAACTTAAGATCTAATAAATCTTACATCTTTTTTTCATATTAATCCTCTAAAAGATATTTCTTCTAGAAATATCTCTTGAAATGATTCCAAATGATCTTTGTTTCATTGATGTTCTTAACCTTCTTCAGCTAGTCCCACCTCATAGAATCCTTCCCTTGTAGATATTAAATGGAAATACTAGATTCCAAGTTGGGTGAGTAGTGATTCAGTTGAAATTACTTTCTAATCCCAAGAAACCAAGCTTCAACCTCTTATCCCTATTTGCTCTCTCCATAAAAATTCGATGGCTTAAGTCTCATGATCTCTCCTTGAAAATTTTCCACTTCATGCATTCTTATGTAATTACTAACAAGGGACACTTCTAGGTTGCTATGTGATTCTTTAGATGAATGTGGATTTTTGAATGAATGCGCAAGTGATTACTGTGGTCTATGAGTCATGCTAATAGTCCTTGAATGCCTATATCATTTGTATTTCTCACCTCTTGCATGATGCCTTCGTACTTTGTTATGTCTCGAACCTGACTCAACTATAACCTTCCTTTGCAATTGGTTTAGACTATGTAGAAACTAAGTGTTTATATGATTTACCTACTCTTGAGCTTTGATAATTATGTCATTATCATATATGCAGTTCCATACTTCCACTCTTAATATCTTCATGGTATCTATTAGCTCTACTGGATCTATTATCCTTCTATGTCCATTAGACATTGTCTCTTCATTGCCTAAATTGATATTCAAACACCTCACTTCTTCCTCATGGATGTGATTTATCTGGTCATCTTCCATGCTTTTGGTCCTCATAATTGTAGAAAATATGCATCTAACAAGTTATTTTTAGATAGAAATAATTCATAAATTCTGGAAAATTATACCTTTTTTCTACCTCGTTAAGGCCCCATGTTTCCTTATTTAAATTTGTTGAGAATTCATGTTGCTCAAATCCAAATTATGGCCACATATATGGATTATATAATTCAATATATTTCTAGTGACTATCCCCTTTCTCAATTATGAGCTCCGAGTAGAAAGTTACAACCTTATGAATATACCACTTCTGCCTAATTTTACATTTTCTTTATTGGTGCCATTTATTTGAAAGGCCATATTATTTCAATGGCAGAAGAAAATATGTTAGGAACCAAGGAATATTTCGTATCAAACATTCATAATAATGATGATGGTGAACACACAAGAACTCTCATCTTAAAAATCTGATGCTCTAATCAAATTATGTAGCAATATGGAAATGTTAAATTCATCCTTTTTTATTTTTCCCTAGACTTATAATTTTTAGCCAAGCTAGATATCTCCCAAACTGAGTAATTTTGGAAAAAATTCACTAGGTAAAAATTGCTTGGCTTGATGAGAAGGTAAAATTTTGATTAAATACATTTTTTTGTCGATAATGAACAACAAACTATGATATTGCTTATTTTTCAAAAATATCCAATAACAACCTTAATTTCTTTAGAAGTATGAAGAGTATCAAACAAGATAGGAACTTCAATATTATCATATATTTTGTTAACCTTTGAGATGGAAGATCTAATGCAAGGAAATAAAAACAAAGGTGATGCAAAAAAAACTATTGATTCATATTCCTTCTATCATGTAACTTTAAATTGGTTACAAATTTCAACTAAACCACATAAATATATAAAATACGAGTTATCATATTTCCACATGCATCACCTTCTATGCAAGGTGAATCATTACATAGCAATTAAGTAGCAATGCAATATGTTTTAGGTAACACATGGGATCCATTCTCATTTTTTAGATAAAATGGCCCTAAAATATCAACCATGGATTTCCATGCATCCCAAGATTCAACCCATACGTCAACGTTTGTATCAAGAAGAGTTTTTTCTAGTATTTTAAGCATGAAATTTACAACAACCATGTTTCCTAGTACATAACCTCGAAGTAGGATGATGAACCACACACATGCATTGACTATAAGAACCTTATAACTTTCACTTTATATCATTCTCTTTGTACATGTAATCAAATCATTTTTCATTCTTTCTCACAAGTAGTTGAAGTATAAAGAGTTGCAGTATTGAGTTCTTGAAAAATTCCTTCCAACATAATAGGTAGATGGGACAAAAAAACATGCAATTCAAACTATGGTGCAAGAATGACTTCCACCCCTCATTTACACATCTCCTTATAGTTTTAGTAGCTTATGAGATCTACTATAGAAACAATAATTTTAATTTACATTGCCTTTGAAGTCCACCAATATCCTTATATGACACCCTGAAAATTCTATTATGTGACGAAAATCAAAATTTTACCTCTCATACAATATGAGGGGTGCCACTTATCATTATAAACCTTGTTATACTTATGGGTTTAATATTCCATTTACAAAGTTTTTTTAGTGGTTTCAAACCCTATGCATGGTCCATGAACCATAAAACCATATTTTGATCCCTAAGACATTGGTTTTTATCCTTGGACCATGTGTAGAGTCCCAAGAACCATCTATTATGTTAAACCTCTTAATGGTCCCATATGACCATGGATAAGGCCTTTAGATCCATCCCTGGTGAAAAAAATATCCTAATGGAATATGTATCCCATTTGGTGGCTAAATATCCCCTCTAAAGACATGTGTAATGGTTTAAGACCTTTGTTTGTACTATAAGCCCTATAATCTTGATTTAGGTAATATGGACCTTCCTTTCCCTACTTAACCATGGTTAATACCCCAAGATCCTTACCTAGTATGTAAAACCTCCTATAGATTCCCATATCCCATTCCAAGATCAAATATCATTTTTAGAGGACCTATGTTGTTCTTTGAGGCCATGTTCACAGACCAAATCCTTAAAATATTTATATACAACTTGAGGCCCATTATTTCCTCTTATTACCATGGTCAAGTCCCAGATAGCCATCCTTGGTGAAAAAAACCTCCTAGAAACACTCATATGAAGACAAGTATCCCCTCTAAAGGTCCTCTTTAGTAGCTCAAGGAATTTTTTCATGGATCATGAACCTTAAATACTTCATTTAAGTCCTAAGACTCTTTAGTTTCTCTCATGACCATAGTTAAGGTCTCGATACCCATCCATTGTGTCTAAATCTTTCTAGTGGTTCCCATACCTCATTTAGAGGCCAAATATTATGAGCCATGTAAGAATAATTTGGATTATATGGCCCTTAATTACTAGGAATCAAGACCTATGACCCTTAATTACTAGGAATCCACTTCATTACTTCTAGTGTCATTATAGAATCATTTCATGTGATTGTTCTTTTATTCTTCATTACCATGCAGTTTTGTTATTCTTACTATTTGTGTGCATATTAGAAATACAAAAATACAATAGTTTAATCATTCTACGGAGACTTGTTTTCACAAAAAGTACAATTATATTAGATGAAATTTATTGAAGTTAAGAATTCAAAGGGTTTTTAAATGTAATCAAATGTGATTATATAATAGATAATAACTCTACTAAGGTTGAATTTGGCTCCAATATAATACTCAACAGATTTATCCATGTACTTGACATCAACTCGACTTGGTAATTCAATAACCAAACAAAGTGGTTAAATCCACTTTAACCAAGAGAATCAACAATAGAGCCTCTTGAGTTAATGAAGTCAATTTATTGTTGTTTCATCCATTGGGGTTGCAAGCTAGGAATCCAGTTTGTGCTGGAAGTGTTACCCCTCATTTTATATGAGGCCTACACTAGTATTTTTTCACTACTCTTATGATTTTCATCACAAAGGTAGGTTTACAAGTTGATCTTTGGGTGGCCTAGGGGTTGTGATTGCATTTGATGAGACTATTAGTGATGTAGTCATGGATGGATAGATGATGTTGATGCTCTAGTTGTCTTGGTGATTGTTTTCCTTTCATACTAGTAGACTTGGTTGTAGAGTCCCTATGATCATTGGATGGTTGATGATACATCATGCACGTTGATGTTGTTAGAAATAATAGGTGTGTTCGTTTAACCATAGACAATATAGCAATATTGTCACCCAACCATAGGCTGAAACCACCCTGAGCACCTTAACCTTGACAGAGAGAATAATTTTGGAAGCAAACCCTAGATCCAAAATCCAATCAAGGCAGTGTACCACTCTCCAGAGCTAGCATACCAAGAAAAAATTACAAACCATAACCAAGAGAAAGTTCAAGCCTAAAACTGAAAATACTAGTTGCAGTAGATGCAACTACCACTACTCTCCAAACTTGCGCACTTACTTAATTTCTGTAGTTGTGAGTTGTGTGTTTACAAATGAGCTCTGGAATCTTGTATTTATTATACTCTTTTTTAGTTGTCTGGGTCGACTTCTCTATCTGGAGGCTAAAGACTCAATATTAATTATTTTCTTTAGCTGACTTGTCTTCTAGGGTTATGTCCAAGGCTTTAGGGTTTTTTCTTGATTTGCGGAATATTCTATTATTGTTAGGGTTACACGTGGAGGTTAATATCTCCTACAACTACCATAATGTCAAAACTCCCTCCTAGCTAGGGAGGTATTAAAAACCAATGGTCTTGAGCACAAACATACCATTCAACTGGTAGCATCATCATAGCCACACAAGATATCTCATGATCAAATCACGAGAACCAACATCATTATTAGTATCATCTAATAGCATCAACTACATCATCTCTCAAATTCATACTCCATCTGAGTAATCGGGCATGATGTTGAATAAGTCACTCACTCCATAGAGTGATACAAGAACTATTCTTCTAATCCGGACATATGTCCTAAAAGAATAATTGTTCCAACAGATGTTTGAAGCCACGCCATGGGCTACATGGACTATTATTCTAATCCAGACATACGTCCTAGAAGAAAAATTGTCCTATACCATTTTCCTCCTACAAAATATCTGTCCACCAACACACTAACTATCCATCTACCTGGTAATCATTTCCAACACTACTGATTGTCTTTATGGAAATTAGAACAATTCCATTTAATAGAACACAGTTGTGTCTATCCATAGTAGTACACAACTACTATCTAGTGGTACACAACCAAACCAAGTAGCACATGACTATTTAACCAGTGGAAAACATCCACCACAGTGGCATACAACTATTTTCCATAGGAATATAGTCTCCATAGTAATCGTATCATCTGATATCAACCTGCATAAAAATATCATGATACAAACTGAGTCATCTTGGTCATTCTTCCACTCACATCTGTGAGATATGAAATAGCATTTTCCCTCATGAATTAAAGCATTAGCCATGGTCTATCTAGAATATTCTTCTCAAGCATAGAAGAATAATTGTCCCTAATTTATGAGCCTGGACCATTCAACTAACTGGTCCATTCCTCCAGCACTAATCATAGTGCAACATGGAGAGAATGAGTCTGACCTAGGGAATGTTTGTCCTTTATTTTTGAACCTGGACCATTCACCTAACTGGGCCATTCCTCTGGCACTAATCATAGTGCAAACTAGATAGAATGATTCTTCCCTAGGGAATGGTTGTCTATACCATTTCCTAATGGAAATTCCTGTCTTGTACCAACCTCCAAAATGAACCATTCTTCGAAACTCTTCACAACTGTAAACTTGGAAAGAATGACTGCCCAGTGAGGTAGACCATTCTACTTGATCACTACTCAGAGTGAATTCCAAGAAGAATTATTGTCCTATACCATTCCCCCACACTAGCCATAAGGGGAATATTTGTCTATGGTACATCAACAATCTATCAGACCATTTTCATTACGAAAATGATTGTCTAATCTGGACCATTTTCCAAACTGAAAAATGCTTGCCCGTTAGAAATCTCAAACCACTTTCTGAACTAGAAAGGAACTTCTCATCCTGGACCATTTTTCAAACTAAAAAATGACTGTTCATAAATCAATAACATATAAGTTATCCTTCCCAACTTGGGAGTGATCTCTTCCTTTTTTAATAAGGAATTTGTCTCCATGAGCCCCAACTTGTTTCTTGAGTACACAAAATTTTCATCTTGGGTAGAGGCTTTACTCAAATATCTTCTATCTACTCATCTATGGATATATATTGGAGAATCACTTCTCTTTTTTGGACTTCATCACAAAGAATATAATGTTTGATCTCAATGTACTTCGGTCTGTCATGGAACACTGGTTTTTTCTGAAGGCTTCATATAGCTACGATCATTACAATATATCATGGTCCAATTCAACACTTTTGTTTCCTGTTAGCTCATGAAATCATGGAAAGGATCAAATTGAAACATATCCAAGTAGAAATTCTTCTGTCATCATGAGAGTTTACCATGGATTAGCAATCCATCATCCCAGACTTCTGAGTAACTGTTCTGATACATTATCTCTGTCATAGAAAGTTTTCACCATGCTTCTGATGTATATGAAATACTCTACATCAAGTTGTTTGAATACATACAAGGTCTTCTTATATCTGCATACATGGGTCTCTTTCTGGTATAATCTTCTTTCTCACTTAATTTATTGGGAAGAACAATGTTTTACATGTAAATTCCAATCCATGGATACTACAAGAGGTATATTTGGTTTACTGGAACATGTTGGTGTCATAGTCTTATCCCTCCTTCTGGAAGAAACTCTGAATCTTTACTTCCATTCATAAGTATTTTTCACATTTTCTTACATACATTGTTCTTTATCATAACTTACATTTCTTTTGCTTGATTGCTTCTTAGTGGGTTCAAACCAAGCTGGTAGTCTTGTGATTCTCGATATAATAAATGGTTGTTCTTTCTTTTATTTATTTCTTGGAATCTTCATGTTCTTCCTCATGTCTCTCTTTATCTCTTGGGTCCATGGGTTATTCAATATTCCCTGAAGATTCCAACTTCTTCCTTTCATCATATAATCATGGATGTAGATGGAAAACCAAGGATACTTTAAGGCTTCTTTTCGAAGAAGACTTCTTCTAGAGTCAAACTGAACACGTGTTGCTTATCATGGCTTCTACTTTCAATTGGAACATGGACATATACTTCATAATCCTCAATGGATAATATCATTTAGGGTTATCTCCCTCCTAATCCTTGCTTTATGCATTAATTCATGCTCTTTTTTTGGAATTTTGTAATCATCTCCCTCCATCTAAGAGAATCAACACTTCCGTCTACATCCTTATTGCCTTCTGAAAAGTGTCACAAGTCTTTTTATAATTTCCTCTTGATTGTTGACTTCTTTCTGTTTTGACTTCTTCTGGGTCTCTTCAAGTTTGATTCTGATTTCGGCTTATCTGGCAGGTTTTAATTTTAATAGCTTCCTCAAGAATTGTTACCAAGGGTTGTCAACGTACTTCATCTTTTCATGTGTATTTGTTTGACTTGTGGTCATCGTGATAGAAATCCTTATCTTGTTATTCTTCCATAGATATTGTTTCACTTGAACAACTTATCTTCTAAGAATCATGTATGCAAGATATGTACAGAAACTATGAAAACATGGTATGTACAAGAAATTTGAAGAATATTGTTACCTTGACTTGGAAGAAGAAGTCTATTTTATCCTTCTTGGCCTTCTTTGACGGTTCCCTTTCTTCGATAATTGATGCTTTGTCTGTTTCCTTCCTTAAGCCAAACTTCCTCTTATTCCTGAAATTCTTGAATTTATTTGTGAAGGCTTGATCATCGTATTTCTTTTGGGATTTATCTTTTGTTATAATCCTTGGTTCTTATTGTGCACAACAAGTCCAAAGTTCTTCAAATATGAGATACTCCTTTCTTGTGTTCATGCTTGCGGAAAATGCATCCCGTGTCTTGGGAAGGATGTTGAGTACTATATTTACTAGTTTCTTGAAATGATTTCTTCAATAGCTTGTATTTGATCCTTTAACTGAGAGATTCTCACAAAGTATGATGTTATGATTTCATCATCATTCATTTTCATGTCACGAAGCTCATTCTTCAGATTCATTACTTGTCCAATGTTTCTGACTGAGAAGAGATTAGTTAGGGTATCATAAAACTTTTTAAATGAGTCAAGATGAGAGATGTAGGGTATCAAGTTGTATTTTATAGAGTCCACTATGATACTCATGGAATTGATATCATTTTCCTTGAACTTCTCCATAACTTCAACATTCTGAGGTTCCTTCTCTTTTCCTTCTTCAAACTGTGAATCCATGATCTTTTCTTTCATGATATCTAACACTTTATTCTTGTCAAGGATGAGGTAAATCCTTTTATTCCATGCTCTGAAGTTAGAATCCCCTTATAACTTGTTTTATGACTTCATAGAGTAAGTCATCACTACTTTGATTTGGTCAACCTCTGACTTTGACTTGGTCAACCTTTGAATTTGACCAAAAACTCAAACTTGACGTCTTATCTTGCTAAGAATACCTGGAGGTGCGCTAGGTTAGGGAACATTGGGATATCCAGAAATTAGGTCAATCTCTTCACTTAAGGTGCCTCAACATGAGGGTTAGGGTTTCATTGTTGCAGCAAAAACTTTGGCTACAACTGCAAATGTAGCTGAGAAAATCCTCCCAATATATCTTCCAGTGGTTAGACTATCCGAAGATACTGTGGGCCCATAACTTGTTAGAAATAATAGGTGTGCTCATTTAACCATAGAAAATATAACAATATTTTCACCCAACCATAGGCCGAATCCACCCCCGAGCACCTTAACCTTGAAAAAGAGAATAATTATGGAAGAAAATCCTAGATCCAAAATCCAATCAAGGTAGCATACCACTCTCCAAAGATAGCGTACCAAGAAAAAAGTCCAAACCATAACCAAGAGAAAGTACAAGACTAAAACCAAAAATACTAGTTGCAGTAGCTGCAACTGCAACTACTCTCCAAACTTGTGCACTTACTGAATTTATGCAGTTGTGAGATGTGTGTGTACGAATGAGCTCTAGCATCCTGTATTTATACTTCTCTTTCTTATTTTTCTAGGTCAACTTCTCTTTCTGGAGGCTAAAGACTCAACATTAATTATTTTCTTTAGCCGACTTGTCTTCTAGGGTTATGTCCAAGGCTTCAGGGTTTCTTCTTTCTTTCCAGAATATTCTATTCTTGTCAGGGTTACATGTGGAGGTTAATACCTCACGCGACTACCATAATATCAACAAATGTATGAATCCCTTGATGGAACACCCTAGTAATTTTTGTCTAAGATAATATTGTATTGGCATCTTTGTTTGTTTGGAATTCTCCCTTTGATATCACTTGATTTCACATTAATTTAGGTTGATATGATCTAGCATGGTGTGATGTTCATGAGGTGAATTCCCTTTCTCATTTTGAGGATTCATACACATATTTATATGTTTTTTTATGACATAAATTGTAACACCCTCATGTCGAGTGTTTCCCTCTTCTACATATTTTTATGCCCTATTACTTGGTGGAGGAGCCTGCCATGGAGTTGTTCCCTAGCCTAATTGTGGGCTGATTTCACACTTGTTTAGGTTTTATTTGGATATTACTTATCATCCCATGTGGAGCGCTCACCCTCCTTGCATACATATTGTTACTGGATTGTCTTATTTATTAATTGATCAGGGGCCACCCCTTTCTTTATGGATTTAGTTGATCATTGAAGGCATTTCACATGTGTTATTCATATATTTGATGCCTTATTTCATGGATCCACTTGTCTTAATATATATAATATGTAAATATATAAATATAATATATATAATAAAAAAATAAAACAAAAAAATGAAATATATATATATATATATATATAACAATAAAACAAAAAAATAAACAAAACAAAATAACTATAAAAAAATAACACTAAACCTAAATCTCATATTGCACTCGTGTGCACCCAACAAAATAACACTAAAAAGAAATCACATATTGCACTCGTGTGCTCCCATTCATGAGACAATATAGCAGAGAACCAATCAGAATCCAGAGCAATGAATACCCTACTCAGAATACAATGATTGAATACACGTCAGAGAACGAAGCTGGAGACAGAGAGCTAGGGCACGCATGGCACACCGGGAGAAGGAAGTTGGAGACAGAGAGCTAGGGCATGCATGTCTGGATGAGAGAGAGAGCTCTAGGGAAGAGTTAGGAAGGATGCATAGCTCACAGAGGGAACCCGAAGAGAGAGCTTGAGGAAAAAAATGGTGAGTTGTTGAATTTCCCAATACCTCCCTTCATTTCATGGTAATAATGCATGACTAAAAAATTGTCACACTTGTGTTTCACCCTAAATGTGCGCCACATGGAAGGAACCTATGCCTTCAAGTGAATTTCATCCTCTATGCATTTCTTATATTAATTAGGGTTTGTGGGAGGAGTTATGTAGGGTGGAGAATATTAGGGCTAAAATCCACTCATGCAAATCAGAATTAAAAAACTATTAATGAATTCAAATTCAACTTTAGGTTTGGCATAGTACTCATGTAGAAAAAACCATAAAGGGAAAATACTACATGATCATGTAGACCCAAAATGCTTTATATCACCCAACTAAATTCTCCTTCAAATTTGAGATTCAAATACTTACATACATTTTGATAAGAAGGGGCACCTTGTCAAGCTTGGAAACCTTTGCACTAGTAGTTCCATGTGTTGGAATATGGGGCCACCACTTGTCCTTTTAAACCTTACATGTTGTGATCATCAATAACACATAGTTGAATATGATTAGTCCACACATCCATTAAGTCAACCCTTCTATTGTTAGTGTGCCAGTATGACACTTTCTAGGATTGTCATATGCACCTATAGTCTCTATTTACTATTCACGTTAATGTTTTATCTTCACCTACCATGCATATGTGCCATCCTTGTCTTATCATGCATTGTATCATGTCTAGGAAATGATTTATGCAATTCAAAACATGAAGAAGGAAATCCCCACTGAGAGGTGGATTGAAAATACATTATAAGATTCAATTAAATTCTTGTGGATTTTGAGGCATTAATACTTAAAGTAATTTTGATAAACTAAGGGTCCCTTTACCTATGTCAATTCCACATACCATATCTTGGAAATGCCACTTGTATTCTCCATTCCCCCTTGTCGATGCCATCCATGCCATCTCATGGGATTTCACTAGTTCACCTATCCTAGCACTTTACATTGTTGACATCATCATGTTGGCATGACAACATCAATATGCCACATGACATTTGATCCTTGATCCACATGGTTTTGAAGTGGAGGAAATCGGTTTCCAATATGGGATCTACTCACATTGTAAGGTGTTCAAAGGATATCTTATAGAGCCTAAACATAAGTCCTTGAATTTACTTGCACTCTGTGAACCTATAATATTATAGAACCTAATCTAATATAGCAATAATTCTATGATATGAGTTATGCAACATAAGGAAAATAAGTGTTGAAAACTACCTATCATAAGTCTTTGCATTAGTAGCCTTAAAGCGATTCCATGTGCATAGGTTAGATGAGAATGTTGTTGGTTGTTGCATTGGAGAATGGTTACAAGGATAAGTGTAAGACTTAGAGAATGCCAGGTGACCATGTAGTCAAATTAATGTGCCTACTTAGTTTTTCCGCACATTATATAATATAAACTAAGTATTTGTTGAAGAGATTTGGTCCTTCAATAATTGATCTCGGGTATTTGATCTTTGTATCAACGACTTAAATGGTGGATATTCACTCCTAATATTTTTTGTAAAAATTGTCAAAAAACTTGAAATTTGTTGCCAAAAACCTTGAGATTTGTTACCAAAAATTTGTAGCATGTAGTTCTAGGAGTCTTCCTTGAGATTGAGCTTACAGTGGATGTTCAACAATTTATATTGGGTCTTAAATTAGTGAAGAGATGTTTTGGATGAGAGTCATAATTTTCAAGGTGTGATATGGGATGGGTAATGGATAATCTATGAGTAGGGAGCATAGATGGGTTGAATAAGGTAGATTTCTTGCATACTAAGGTCACGATGTTTACACCGCTTATGTCTTGGCAAGGTTAAGAATTTCTAGAGAAGATAAAAATTTGAAATCCTTATGTGACATTCCTCTTATGAAACAAGGATTTGTATCATTTTTTCTTTATTACATTGTTCTTTTCAATGTAGTATAGGTGTACTAATTAGTGAATTGTGACACTTGCATGGTATTTTTAAAATTTGGGTCATTTTGCTTCCATTTATCTGGATAATTAGCTCATACTTTTTATCATTAGTAATGCACACATATTAATCTATCAAGAAATTATGTCTTTACTTAAAACCTCTTTCTCCTTCCCATAACTATTTTTCATCGAAGTTGAAATTCTTGCATTTCATTTTCCTCTTGCATGGTTTAAAAATTCGAGTCGAAAAGACATCAGTTTCACGACCACTCCTTTGAGTAACAACAACCTAAAATCAAGTTCTAATTAAAATTTATCTACCAATTTTTCTAGGGCTCTTCAAACCCATCTTAGCTTAGGTGTAGAGCTTTGGAATAGGATTGTGAGAATAAATTTCAAAAGATGCTAAACAAAAATAAATGTTTGAGTTAGGAAGTGAAATCCAATTGCTATATCACTAAATTTGGGAAGCCCTTCTAACCCAAGGGTCAAGCACGAGGTTTCATTGGGGCCAACAAAGTAATCAAACCTGCTTTGTTGGTCTTGGTGTCGATTATCGATTGTCCCCCCTTTTTTTTGGTATAGTAGGTGGTACCATAAAGGCCATAATATTTTAGACTTCCTACTCAAGGTGACAACATAGGGAAGGTGGTGTTGTACCTAGGATTGATGTTGGATAGACTCACTCGGAATCCTTGGAGGGTTTCCCACTGCTCGATGAGGTAACTTTCACAAGGGTGTTAGTTCGTTAAGCAGGTTGTCAACAGAAATTTCCCACCCATCGAAACTCATTCCCTTCGTGCATCGATCCTGCGATGTCAGATTCCATCACCAACTAGTGCTTCTTTGTGGGAAGGTTTGTTTGCATGCTTTACTACTGGATTAATTAACATGTGTTGTTTCTTCTCCTTAGTTGGACTTAGGATTGAGTTTGTGTCTAATGGCATCAGTTCCAGGGTAATTCCTCATTTGATCAATAAAAATAGATACCATTAAAATAAAATGGAATAAAGAGGTATAAAATAGCTCATACCTAACTTACGTCTTATAATTCTCCAACATTGTTCTTTACACTTAGTGCAACAAACACCAAATGGAATGGTTTACACAAGGTCATGACCGACAAAGATCCATCTAATTCAAATGAGCAATGTGATTGGAGAATTCAAAATATTATCATAAACCCACATCTCACATATTTTCACATGCACCATAGATTCACAATCTTTCATGAAGAGGTCCGACATAAATGCCTCTATGCAAAATTGTCCACATCATAATTGTCCATGTCTTTGATGGAAATATATGAAATTCCCTTGAAGATATTTTAGTCCTTGTCATTCTTAACAAGGATGATCCCATTCTGGAAGTGGTCAAAGACTACTTCTATTTCTTTGTCCAAATGAAAGTCATGTTACACATGAACGATGGTATCATGCAAGTTTTAAAAGTTTTTTACAATGGATATTGCACATTTCTTCCAGCCCTGTTTCTTCCCATGCATATTTTCTGCCATCAATATCAATCTCCTTTGTTTATGAAATAAATTTATCATTTATCATATATCATACTGGCATGCACTGTGTTATGCAAACATGGGTGGGAAATAGGAATTTGGCAAAAATAGCCACAAGAATGACATCTTGTCTCACAATAATGTATAGCATTCTTCTTAGTTGTATGAACATGGGGTCCTTCATGTCTCCTCTTAAAGGATCGTACTAGGACACAACAATCCTTTCGTAGAAATTTCTACTATGATACATCATCATAATCTAAATACCCTCTACTCCCTAGGAACTTCCTTGTTTGGTGAACTAATTCGGTAAACTTATTATATTTAGATTACTTCTTAAAAAAGTCACAAACTTCCCCACAAGTGTGGTTTCTCATTTTACAGTCATGGCGACCTTCATTCCTTTCCAGTTATTTGCATTCCTCAACTGAATTCTCTACTTCCTCCATGGTGTAGAAGGTACATTTTTCTGAGCATACATGGCTACCCATGCAATAATGAGAGGAGACATGGCATTTTTCATGCATACATCTCCAAATGAATTTAGATCATTTACATTCTCAAACAAACAACCTTTTCTTCATTTCTGAAATACCCACAACAACCTTTAACTGTAATTATTGCACCTCATCAAAACTAGAAAAATCCACAGTGTTTGACATCAACCACTATTGAACTCACTTTTTCCTTCGATAAGATAATTCACCCAAAAATATTTCAAAAAGAGAGTGCCACCATTCACCATCATTTCCTTTTCTTAGAACAACACTATCTAATCTCATACTCGAAATACCCTCTATTCCCTAGGAAATTCTTTGTTTAGTGAACTAATTTAGTAAAAATATCACATATTCCAGGCACCTTGCATTTGTCAAGGAACACATTCTCATTCCCACATATTATACGTTCTACATCAGGATTGATCTTTTGAAAAAGTATCCTTGTGACCACATGCAAGTGTGTCTATCATGATCCCCAAAATCAATTGGGAAATCACACTGAATTTTTGCAAATGGGAAGAGAAAACAATTATGTGCGCATATGTTGAGGATAATTGCACTTGTGTGGATCCTCATGCCCAAGATGGATAAAAAAAGACTTATTATAGTTGGATGACTTCTTAAAAATTTTACAAACTTCCCCATAGGTGTGGTTTCTCATTTTACAGTCATGGGGACCATCATGCCTTGCAAAATCTTTGCATTCCTCTATTGAATTCTCTGCTTCCTCCATGGTGAAGAAGGTGCATTTTTCTGAACATACATGGATACCCATGCAAGAATGAGAGGATACATGTATTTTTTCGTACATACATCTCCAAAATCATTTAGATCATTTGCATCCACAAATAGACAACCTTTTCTTCATTTATGCAATACCCTCAATAACCTCTAACTATAATTTTTGCACCTCATCAGAATTGGAAAAATATATTGTGTTTGACATAAGCCATTGTTCAACTCGCTTTCTCCTTCGATCTGCCAATGCACCCAAAAATATTTCGAAAAGGGAGTGCCACCATTCACAATCATTTCCTTTTCTTGGCACAATACTATCTAATATTGACCTGAGCTCAGATAAAATGCTTCCAACAACTGTTGTTGTTTATTTTGAATGTTTCAATTCTAATCCAATATCAATGAAATAATCTAACATGACCTCAAAAACCACTGGAAAATATGAAACTTCTTGTTTCTTATCCAAATTAACTAGCATTTGGATTGCCCCTATAGCAGAAAGGCAGCCTCTATCTATAGTAGACTTCATATTTTTCCTTAATATGTCCAAAATCAATAGGGATATCACATTACATTAGGTGGTTGACCACTTTTCCATAATGTGAAATATAACCATAGTGCATATTGCTTACATGGATAAGCGAGTTGAATTAAGGTGCACCCACCTAGAGATTCATACCCTTTACTAAGTTGGGAATCATTGCATGCATGAGTGACCCTACTAATATTGGTAATTACGCCCTCTAATTGTGCATCCAAAACTAAAGATATAAAAATTTATTTAGAACTTTGAATATAGAAAAAAAGTTCAAAATTTGGAACTAGGATGAGGATGGAATACTCACTAACAACACGTGCATATGCAACTAAAGGTACAACCAAACAAGTACTTGTCATATATTTCTTTGCTGAGTGAGGAAATCTTAGGAAAAATAGAGGGAAATGCAACTACATCTAGTAGATTTGATACACAAACAAGGACTAGAGGTGAAAAAGTCAGAAGAAAATTTTGTAGATGCGTGGAATTGTTTCTTGTTGAAGGAGGATCATGATCTTATGATGATGAGAGCATAGGAGACATAGAGGTGCCACTCGGGTATAAGTATCTGGTGAAACAATGGGTACTTAATGAAATACCTCATATAGATGCTGACTTCATTGTCATCAATAGGACATGTCGCATTGCACCATCCTCCCTACATGACTCGGGGCTATTTTCCATGGATGGAATAACTATAAAATACAATACAATAACTGAATTGATAGACTATGTTGGACCATGTTACAATTATAATGATTGGATGTGGTCGTTCTGGTACATGCGAAGTATGAAAAGATATGTTCTTGTCACAAATTATATATAGCTAATAAACAATGATAAAAATAAGGGAGAAACTATCTATATTGATGGAAGGTATAAAGGTTCTGATAATATTGCAGGGTTTATAAACAACACACAACCCCAGACAATAAACAAGCAACTGAATGGCATATATGAGGGACGTGAATAGAATCGGGTAGTCCTGTGTGCAATAAAAAAGATAGCTCTCGGGGAAGAGTTATTAGTGGATTACCATTTAAATTGAATAGAAACATCGACTAATAGGGTGCAGGTACTTATGAAACACCTCTTTAAGAAACCTCTACTTATTGCATTATATTTTTTTTTATCTTTAACATTGTTTTAAATATTTCATGGTCCCAATTTTATAATAATGTGGGAGGTTGATCGTTGAGGTTGATTTTATTTGGGTGGCAATCCGTTTTTTTGTTATCGTTAACAATTTTTTAAATATTTGGGGGTTCTAATTATATTATAATGTGGCGGGATGATCGTGGAAAAGGGCCATCTATAGAACATGTAAATTATTATCAAATTTGATTTTCATTTTACATGAATTTTATTATTTGCTTATATAGTTTTACTGAAATAACATTGTTTTTGTTGAAATGATATGTAGTCGAGAGGCCATGTTGATCATGATTCTGCCAATGAGGAGGGGTTGTATTCATCCCCTGATCCGATGGTATTAATAAAAAAATATATCATTAAAGCGAACAAGGAACTTGCTAGCTTATTAGATCGTCTAGATCAAACTCTCGATGTCCTAGAAAGTATCAATCTCCTTATGTCACAACTTAACACATATAAGGTAATAACCATAATTTAAAGTGTTTTTTTCTAATGTACTCATATGTTCAATTATGAAACTTTGTTTTTTAACTTTTACATTATCTCATGAAAAAACATTTTCTTTTTTATAAGGAGATTTTTGGAGCCTGTTCAGCCCGATGTTGGTAGTAGTGGCGCTGCAGAGACGCCACAGAGTCCCGATGCAGGATTCCATACAACTGCTAGAGTATTATTTACTTCTCCATCTTCCACACCTAATTTATATAAGAGCCATGACACACACCGTTAGACATCCACAAATCGGTCAGACTCTAGAGATGGTGACAGAGATGAGGCTGATGATGTGGTTGAGATGGTTGAAAATTTTTGGTCGACGATAACATACTTCCATTAAAAAAAATAAGACTCCTAGGTAGTTTTTCATATTTGTATTGTTTCATGTTGTCCATCTCATACACAAACCATCTAAATTATTATTTTTAAATTAATGATCATATATTTTTGTGTGTAGGAAATGACTATTTTTATAGGCACCTAGAGAGCAAGGCCTTGTTGATTTTTGGGGAAACCTTACGCATGAGGTGGAATTTCCATAATTCTAACCTCAAAAAAGAACTTATGGATTATCTCGAATGCCTCTTTGGAGTAGACACATTCAATAAAAAAGCGGTCGCCTTTACAACAAATGAATACTTAAAATTTACGCGGGATGTTTATAAATGAAGCTTGATAGGAAATACTAGGTATGAGCGTCCTCCCTCAATTCCAGAGAGGGAATGGAAGACGATAATTGATGATGCAAAAGAAAAGATATTGAAAAAATCAAGAGAAAAAATAACTGGTAACCCAAGTTAAATTACAATATTTTTATTTCAATACCATCTTTAATTTTCTTTAGATCTAAATAAAAGTGCGGTTATATATAACATACTTGAAAATTTTGATGATAGGTTGCTTGAAACTTTGAAGGAAACCAAAGAAAGGATTTCCAAACATGGCCAACACAAGCTGGGATAGGGCGGCTACTTGAGGTTACAGTCACGAATCGTAAGTACCCAAACATCTTAAGAATATTATTTGTATTGCCTTACAACTTTCATGTATTTGTAGCCAAAAACATTAAAAAAGCATACTCTTATGCAATGCAGGGCGACGACTTTGGAACTGAAACCACGGAGGATGACCTCCAACTTGGTTACAAGTACAACTATAAATTCATGGTTGATCATAGGAAAATAATGGGGCAGACCCCAAGATCCATTTTACGGGATAAGGTAAATACAAATCAGTCCACATTAAGAATTCATTACTTATAAAATACGTAAATGTTTGATATTGTCAATAATTTAATGTCTTACTTTGTTTTAATCATTAGAGATGCACTATCAATGAAACCATTAGTACTGGACGACAGAGCGTAAATAATTACATTGCAGAGTGTTTTTTAATATTAATGAACTACTTCAATGATATTTAAAAATTGGCCATATAAATTTAATATTTTTTGTTTTTGTAGGTGATGGCCCCTCCTAGTAGCCTCCATGCCATGGGTATGAGACCATATGTGCTCAACGTGAAAGGACTGAAGTAACATCAGCTGTTGAAGAGCACCTAGTAAATGAAGGCATGGAGATGGATGAATTACTTAAGAAATGGAAAACACAAAAGAGGACTAAAAGAAATTGGTGATGTGTAATAATTTTATAAGACAGTTAGATGTACACTATATAGTTGAACATGTAATGATACATATAATGCATGGACATTTTTTTCATCTAATAATATATACAAGGCTATTTCTATGGCTTGTATACATCTGTGAATGTAATTTTATTATACACTTAATGATTATTTCAGCTTCTCTTAGTCTTGGTATATATTGATTCAATACTCCTTGGTTCTATTGGCCTTGACATACAATTTCTGTATCAATTTATGGCTCCATGGATATCATCCTAGCGATTTAAAGGCATTGGCAAATGTGAAATGTAAGAGATTGAATTATTCACGCTTGGATTTAAATTTTACATGCTTGTTTGTATGAGACCGCCTTGTTTTTCGGTTTCAAGAGTTCCAAACTTGTATGACACTGCCTTGTTTTTCAGTTTCAAGAGTTCCAAACTTGTATGAAACCGCCTTGTTTGTTGGTTTCAAGAGTTCCAAACTTGTATGACACCAGCTGACATAGCATGGGGCCCTTCATGCCATCAACCCCATCTCCTACATTGACAATAGTCATGATCCTTGCTTCTACCACTAGAATTATTCATGTATTGATCCTTACAACATCTGAACCGATAAACAATATTTTTCATGGATCCAATTTATATCATTTATCACTAGGGAAGGTGTTGGTGAAGGAAAGCCTAGTGATAGAAGTTGCTTAGTGTAGATTTTTTTGACATAGAATTCACCTATTGACTTGTTTAGAGGTGAATATTATTAATTAGAATAATAAGATGAAGGGGAACTTGGGTAGTGTTTACCTACTGCAAGTTGGTCGATAGTGATGATGTAGGACTCATGGGGGAATGCATCACCAAAAAATGATAGAGATGATGAAATGAATAACATGTATGTAGTCATGGTTGAGAAGGATGTTTTAGTCTAAGGTTGTTGTCAATATGTTAAGGAAAATTCCTTCATATTCAAATGGTCACCCATCAAATGATTATTCATAGCTCATGAATTCCTTAATAGTGGGGTAGTCTAACATAAGGGGAAGTTTAGCACTATTGGATTTATTACACTATTATCTCTACATGTGCCCATGGCTCGTGTAATTGTTATTACTAATTGTAATTATGACTAGAGTCATATTATTTTTACTTTTATTGTATTAAAAGGTGTGATTAAGGTTGACCTATTCAAACTTGATATGTGGGATCAATAATTATCTTGGGGTGTCAGTTCTTATTTTGTGGGAACCAGATCTGCAAAATGGTAATCTCTTTGTCTTTTAATATATAACATGAGAATCCAAGCAAGACCTGTTGCTTTGTGCTTGGGATATGGAGTCTAGGCAACACGTGGAACTTGAAAATGGATAAAGAAGATGTGACAAAAACACCAAACAACAAGTACTATCAGTCAAGGACATATCTGATATATATGTAACAACCATATGAAATTCTCAACAAAGACAAAACAACACATACATAAACTTATTGCATGCACATAATACATCAAAGATGAGATTAGAGTAAGAGAGATAACCTTTTATTGAATTATCAACCTCTTAAACTATATGCTTTAGAATGGGCACAAACTATCTCAATTATTATTATTATTTTAAATAAATATATGTTTGTTGGGTCATATCAGGAGTACAAATTCTCTTTGATAGCTCATCAAAATTTGAAATTCTTATAGTAACTTCCTTTCATTATGAAGAGCATGAATAATAATGTTGTTAAGTGACAAATTTTGAAGAACATTCATGCTTAACCACCTTATCAAGAACCCTACTGGCCTCCTCAATGTTTATTAATTCTTGCAAATACCATCCATTAATGTAGTAAATGTTACAACATTATAATTGTATCCCTTGGACACCATCTCGTCCAAAACATTGTAATATTCCTCCCACCTACCTTCTTCACTACTTCAATTTTTCTTCCTCCAATTGCATGTGAACCAAACGATTTACAACACCCATCTCTTTTAAGATTCTACCCAATATTAGACTGTCTATATAAACCCAAATGTCAACAATAATCATTGATCTAAGGAGTTAAAAATTCATTTTGACAAAAAGACTTAGCACAATTTAATAGATAAACAAAATATCATGTTTTTAAATATGCGCCCTCTATACAAAGATTAATTCATGCTAGTATCACATGATATTCATAACTTGAAAGAGAGAGAGACCTCCATTTTTTATTTTATTTTTATAACTTGGGACTTGAAAAGAATTCTAGTTTAGTAAATCAAGGTGAAGGCCTTAAGAATTTGTCAATGTTCCTGGTGATTATTTACATACAAAGATTAATTCATGCTAGTATCACATGATTTTCATAACTTGAAAGAGAGAAAGACCTCCATTTTTTATTTTATTTTTATAACTTGGGACTTGAAAAGAATTCTAGTTTAGTAAATCAAGGTGAAGGCCTTAAGAATTTGTCAATGTTCTTGGTGATTATTTACATATAATATCTATTGTTCATGAGAAATCTAATGTCTCACTTGGATTGACTTTTAGAGAGTTATTATTGTTGACTTCATCACCTTAGCATGATATTTAGTAAGAATGTCAAATCTTCAGAGTCATCTCGTTCAACACCCATATGGTGTCTTAGAAAGTGAAACTCTTAGTGGAAACTGCAAGACAAATAAGTGGAACAACAATTACACAAGTGAAAACAAGATTTTCCTACCATTTGTTCAAACCACTGTAGCACATATTTTCAAAATCCAACAATGGATATATATAGAAATGAAAAATAAACAAGCACTAATGTTTTCTTGAAGGCCAGTGGATTTTTTTCTAATGCAAAAATGTTTAGTGTAGTCCTCAAAGGCCCACATAATATATGGCATGCATCCATATCAAGTAGAGTTTTCTAACTAGATTATAACCATTGGTTGCACATAAAAATGACCATAGCTTGAATGTGTCATTTTCACTTCAAATGATAGGCCATCCCTTCGAGAAAAACATGAAATGAATATAATATTATAATCATGTCTTTCACTACCTCCATAGTAGGCATTGAACATAGAAGTTTTATATTTCCATATCATGATTATAATTGTTGTATTTGGATCACCACTGTGTTGTTTCCTTATGGACCCATGTAGCATACTCCCACTTTTTACTCAATACCAATTGTTATGTCTTAAGCAAAGAGATGAGCAAGTAACAAAAAAATAATATAGTGGGTGCTCCCATAATTTCACCCTTTCTTTCACATGAGATCTATTATAGAGACATTAGCATAAAAATGGATGACAATTTGGGATAAATTGATATAGAAGATGGATTACAACTATCATTAATAGCTCTTAGAATGTAGGAGATGAAATATATCCCCTTTATGCCAATAGAGTCTTAGAAAGGTACTTAAAACAAAATATCTTGGTGTTTCTAGGAGAAAATTAATTTTCTTCATGTTAGTAACTTTGTACTTTCCAACTAAGAGAAATCATGAAGTTCCATTTCATGATATCATTAGTTTGTAATAGACAGATGGGGAAACATTGGTCCTGTATCTCTTAATGCGTGATTTTGAAAAATTGGTCCTTTGTTTTGACCTAATGGATTTCCTATGATTCCAGAAACCTTGGTATCTCTACCCAATTTATTTATCTTCTATTTGGTTATTAGATCCCTCAATACTAGTTGACCTGAAGTTGATTCCTTCCCTACTCCCAAGGAGCCAAATGTAATTTATCCACCAAAATTTGAGAAAAGAATCTAACTAATTATCCCTCTTGTAGAAATCATCAATGCCACATTTGAAAACATTTGAAAACCCCAAGCCACATTGGTAACATTATGATTTGAAACTATGATCATGAATTCTTAATTTCTGGATTTATTTCTTAAAGTTGACATTTTACATTGTTTGAAAGTGGCATTAATTATTCCCTCTATTACTATGAAACACTAATCATTCTACTCATGCATTTGAAATATTAGTCATTCCTATAGAACACACAATGAATTTTCCAAACATTTTCCCATTAAGCTCAAACTGTTACAAAACCATTCTTCAGATCCTGCTAAACTGAACATGCATATAATTAAAACGCATACACTCAAAGACTGCATATTGACAAAACCATGTCCAACTATAAGGGCTGCAAGGTAACATGTAGAGGTTGTAAATATGCAGTCTCTATGTATGTGTTTCCTTCACATTCTTATGGACAATTCTCAATTTGTAAGGGCAATTTAGATTCTTGCCTACTTTGGGAATTAAAATCTAACATTACCACATCAACATTGTAACACTAAAATGACAGAGTTCTGATTATAGTAATTGTATCTGCACATACCTCTCTCTTAATCAAATATATGCCATGCCTAGCCTATCTTTGTTGGAATGTTCATAGCCCTATCCATTGAAAATATATTCATCAACTAATGATTCTTGTGATTAAAGTTAAATATTTGATCATAAGAATTTTGTCCCAAAACAACAATCCATAATGACACAAGAAATGAGTTTCAACTTTGTCATTATTGAAATTAATGCATCCCCTAAAATTGTTTGGAAGTGAATTTTTATTGTTTAGTGGAGAATAATGTTAATGAATACAGAACTTAAGTAGAAAATGAACCACCGAAGGAAACAAATGTTCTTGACCATTAGGCCAAATCAAGTTATTAATCATAAAAATCCAAACAAAGATGAGTTTTAAAATTATCTACAAACTACAACTAACTATGACTAATTAGGTGATTTCATTTTGGATTTCTTTCTTTTTCAGCATAGAGAACGTGTGCAATCAAAACAATTAAATATAAAATTTCAATAGTACTTAATACTAATATTACATGTCAAATATAAATGTATACATAAATACCATATTTGGAAGGAGAGAAAACATCCATCTTCTTAAAGAAGACTTATTTGGCAGTTCTCGAGTCAATTTTTTTACATGCTCTACTTTAATGAGTTTCACTTCCTATTCTTACAAGGTAAATTTTGTTCTTCCTTTTAGCCTCTTTATATTGGAAATAAACATGGATTTTGAACACAGATTTGGGATAGGACCGAGAGATGTTAGACCTTGAAAATTTCATCTTCAAAAGCTCAATGACAATTCATTGAGATATTTGATCATTTGGACTATGTTGAGAAATGTTCTCCATGAACAATCTGGTAATTACCTTGTTCCTCATGAAAACCTTGAACAACTCCTTGAGCCTTACAAAGAAAATTTTAGATATACTTAAAGTTATTTTGCAACAAGTCTCTATATGGCCCCTTCGCAAGACACTTGGTCTTGAACTCAAGATCAGTGGAACTGATATTTGAACATGTGACAGACATCTCAAAGTTTAGACTATTCTAATCTCAAATAACATTCCAATGTTACACACTTGAACTGATATCAATGGATGTAAATCTATCAACTAATTTTGATCACAAATTCTTGATTTCAAGGACAATAATTTTTATTTGTTTTAAAAAAATAAATACATGTCATAGCTATTGCGATGAATGTAAATATTCTTGTGACGAATTAGCTATACTATTGATGGAATTTTTTCATCGATAGTATAGCTAATTCGTCGAAATAATATTTACAGTTTTCGCTCTTGCGACGATATCCTTTACTTGTCTCTCTTGCCAACGAATTCCCTTCTTTTTCTCTCTTGCAATGATATCCTTTATTTGTCACTCGTGCGACAACAATTGTTGGTCGTCTTTATTGTGACGACCAACATTGGTCATCTCACTTGCGACAACTTCCTTGGGTCGTCGCTTTTGTGACATTTTCTCAAGTTCATAGCATTTTCCATGGCACGTGAAGCGATGTTTGGGAGACCCAATATTCGTCACAATATCCACGGCATAATTTCGCAAGAGCATCGAAAGAGTCGTCGCAAAATGACCCAAATTATTAGTGTTACAGCCTAAATTTTGTTGGCGTCGCTCCAGGAACCTTGCTTAGGTTCCTCTACTTTGTCTCCAATTGCACTATTCCCAATACTATCTTCACCACCAACATGCTAATATAAGGGGAAAATGATGGATGGTATGAGGAATATGGATGGAAGGGAATGTTGAGGATAAAACTTAGAGCATAATGTAGAAGGCTTGGGAAACAAGGGATAAAATTTGGCAGAGTTCTCTTGCCTCTAGTTTGATATATCCAAATGACCCCCCTAGGGCCCTTTTTATATGACAAAATGATGTTTATTTCATTTAGAGAAGGGATACATGAGGTAATATGGTTGCAAAACCTAAGATATCCCATAAAATCCATTGAAAAGTGCCAAATTTTTTTTTGGTCACTTTTTAGAGTACACACGTGCTTTTAGTAGTGTTGCTAGCATATGTACATGAGATTTAAGGTATGAAGCTAGCATATGTACATGCTCTGCATATGAAATAAGGTGTGTATTCCATACAAAAAGTAGCTTTTTGAGAATAACTCCATCAAAATGGGTTGGCATATGTATGAATGAAGGTAAGGGAATGATACTTATACTTATATATATGGCGAGATCTGATAGCATAAGAACATGTTAAAATGAACAAGGTACCTACATCACAAAAGTTAGTAGGTTGCCCCATGTTAGGAATGGATAGAAACACTGAACTCTTAGGGAAAGGATAAAGGATAGGAAAAACATGAAAGAGAGGTGAAAATACTAGTACGATTCTAACAATGGAAAGAAGAGAAATAGGGTGTCATTGGAATGGTGTTGAAAAAATCACGACCTGACATATATTCTTGGAAAGAGATTGTAAGATACATAAATTATATTACCACTATGTAATAATGTCTAACCATTTATGTTGTTTTGATTAGTCATATAGATCATTATTCTACATTTAGTATATTGTAATTAATGATAATTCATGTGGAGGATAAGTTTTATAAGTATTCACATAAAAGTGAGTAACATGTAAATATTGGTAAAAGGTAGAAGTATTCAAAGGATATACAAGGTGAAAATATTAAAGTTTATAAGAGATTTCTTGTTAAAGTAAATAAAAGGTGAAAGTATTTAAGTTCTTAAGATATATTCTTAAGAAGGTCAAATATTACTATTAAATATTTATTCCAAGGTTCAATTAAAGGGTTATAAAATTAATCCCTTAGTTTCAATCAAGAGAAAAGTGAAAAAAGAAACCTAGTGTGAAGTGCTATGGGGAAAATCCCCCTAATTTGGGTCTAGCGACTATGCAGAGCCTTGCCACCCTAAAAGATAGAAAAGCTTCTATTCTACCCCAAACCAAACACAACCTTACGATAATTAAGGGAAGAGAAGGAAGATAGAAATGTGTACCTTAAGTCCTTACGGTTGATTTTGATTCCTTTTGGTTGTTGTTTGTTCTAAGACTACAAGCCTCCTCCCAAAGCTGGATTGAAACAATGCTACATAACAAACTAGGACAACATATGCTTAATTATCAATATTATCTAAAGAGTTATTTATTCATGAAAAGATTCATAAACATAAACACATAGACATAAAGATATGGGACAAGAGCTTTTCTCTTTTATTAATAACAAAATTGGAGGTTACAACCTGAATTTTGCTGGCACCGCTCCACGAACCTCGCCTGGGTTCCTCTACTTTGTCTCCAAGTGCACTATTCCAAATACTATCTTCACCACCAACATGTCAATATAAGGGGAAAAGCATGGATGATATAAGGAAGATGGATGGAAAGGAATATTGAGGATAAAACTCTGAGCATAATGTAGAAGGCTTGGGAAACAGGGAAGAAAATTTGGCAGAGTTCGCTTGCCTCTAGTTTGATATATCCAAATGACCTCCCTAGGTCTCTTTTATATGAGAAATGTTCGACAACACGGGTATTCCAACAGAGGACGAACACCTTCAGTAACCACTCACATAACCAGATCAAAGATCAACACACCGATGTTTTCACGTGGTAAAATCCCTACGGGGAAACATCCACGGCCCCAGCCAACGCGGCCACTTGGAGCAGTTTAT
>ML782328.1:1346901-1365592 GCA_009831015.1 Picea engelmannii | reverse complement strand
GTCGGGAACATATCGTGACCGTCGGATTTCCTAACTACAAATGCATACTAATGCATACTAAAGAAACACACTTTTACCTAACGACATATTAGACCAAGTAGATCTTAACTAACTCCTAAGTGTCTAAATATCCTAACAAGAAAATGATGGTTAATTCGTTTCCAGAAGGGCTATAGGTGGTGCGATTGTTTCAAAACCTAAGATATCTCGTAAACTCCACCGGAAAGCGTGGATTTTATATTTTTTTGTCACTTTTAGAGTACATGTGTGCTTTTAGTAGTGCAACTAGCATATGTATACGAGATTTTAGGTATGAAGCTAGGGTATGTATGAAATATGTCATGCAAAAAGTTGTTTTTTGAGAAGAACTCCATCAAAATGGGTTGCCAGATGTATGAATGAGTACGACAATTTCAAGGATGCATAGAAGTGGCATTTTGAGTTATAAAATGAAGGCTAAAAGATAAGATAAATCATCATTTAAAATTCAATTCAAATATTGGTGAAAAATAATATATAAAAAATTATAGAGTGTGCCAAGTTAAATTTAAATTTCAAAATTTCAAAATTATTTAAGACCTATAAGGAGATAAGTTAGTTTGAAGTTGTGTAGAATAATTTGAAAGAATGAGTTTTAATAAAGAGAAAGAATGAAGGTTGTCTAATATAACTAAGTCAATCCAGGGCTTTGGATTGTTAAAACTCAAAGGGACTATTCAAATAAAGGATATTATCATTGTTATTATTCGAATAATGAGGAACACTATATTGACATCAACTTGGAAAATCAATTGTTAATTTCACTATAGTCAAGTATATTCGTAAAGGAAGACACTAGAGGCTAAGAGCAATTTAAAATTTAGGAATTACAACTATTTATTGATGATTATAAAGTTGTATCCCAATTCAATGCCACAAATTTGATCTATTTTAATAATGTTGGAATAATTCTAAGTTCTAACTGGATGGAAACATTGGAGACACTCATTCTAAATGTAAAAAATATTTTTTTGATAATCTCCTATGAGAAAAATAAGATAACATTACAATATTTCATAGTGAAGTCAAGCATATAAATTCCTTCATTAAAAGATATATACCACATATGAAAAATGTGATAATCCAATGTGATGTGGAATCATAGCAACAAGGTTATGATGATTAAGAAGGGAAAATTAGAGATTTGGACAAAATCCTTATTAGTGAAGACAAAGAAATTGTGCACACTCAAAGGAAATTGGAGTATCAAGGTGCAAGAGTTCACAAATTTCAACAATAGATAAAAGAGATGCAACAAAAAAATAACAATATAAAAAATGCTCACAAAAGAGAGAATAAAAATATTAGTAAAAAAAAAATCATCCAAAGATGATGGAATTTCTTGTTTGAGAAATCATAACGGAACTCTATTGGCAAAAATCAAGAAGTTGAATAACGAGAAGAAGACATGAAAAAAATACAAACAATGGATAAGTGTATTAAGATTGACTCAATTAACATGGAAAAACCTAATGTATTTATTAATGAAGTCCTATTAGTGGAAGATCTTCAAAAAGTTGAGTTCAAGAAGCAATTCAGTGATAAAGAAACAACTATTGATTTAGTGACAGGTGACATATCATCCATTACCGCTGATGAAGTCATATGTCACTCGAAGGATGTTGTCACACCAATAAATACAAAAATATCAAATATCTTCATGATGACACAAGTAAATCATGAAAATATTAAACCAAAGATTAAGAAGGATCATCTTATCAAGGTACCATATCTATACTCAAATCATAGAATAGCAGAGAAGAATTAACATATCAATGTTAACATTGTACTTACAGATTGAAGCATCTAAAGATTGATGCACCTTGAAGTCAACAACAAAGAAGATAAAATCCATAGTCTTATTGTCAGAGAGTTATAGAAGTAATCCACCTTGGACAGATAGATCCTTTCTCGATGTGCCAATATTTTTCAAGGCTTTGAACTTCATATTGCCTCATGTCCTCAACATTATCTAATCGATGACAATTACAATTTTTTTTCATTCTATCAGAAAAATTTTCTCCCTACCTATGCTTTGAGGACAAAGTTGTTTTAATGGGGGAATACTTGTAATATGCCTAAATTGTATGACCACTATGTAATAATCTAAAATAATTTATGTTGTACTAAGTAGTCATATAGATAATGTATAGATCATTATTCGAAATTTGTTATATTGTAATTAATGATAGTCATGCATTTTCCCATAGGACATGACTTATCACCCCATACATGTATTTATATGCATACCCATTGTATCTCAAAAACATGTCGATTAATAATGACTAATAATTATTTATCCCTTGAGGAATATATGAATTTGTCCTTGTTATAATGGATTCTTAGGGGAATTGGTTAGTAGGTTCACTACAAAGATGACATGGGATTGCAACAAAACACATAAGATATGGATTGTGATGTTATCTCTTAAAAGGTTCCAAAATCAACAAGCCTTGATAAAGTTACCATAACTTCTTCTTAGCATAGAAGAATTCAATGAGACCTATGTCATTGCAGAGAATATATGCCAGCCTATTACAAGTACAAATTTCACACTCAGAGGTTATTTTAGGGAAAAATCCCCAATGAATTAGGGTGTATCATTGACAGAGAAAAGTGAAGATAATAAAATTCAATCCAAAATCAGCTAATTACATAATATAACCACTAAGGATACTAGGAAAGAAGAAAAACATGCGATCCTATTATTTACTCCTTTGTGTTGTTCCTATGTAATTATAGTCCTATATTCAAATCTATACAGATTACAAATAACCAAGTTTACTCAAATCCAAATATGAATTTAACTACGAATCGTGATAATTATATGAAATGAGAACATGGATCCACATCAAACTAATTCTAACTAATTATTAGGAAACTAGTTCAACCTCAAATAAAGAATTAATAAAAAACAATCATTAAACAAATTTGCAATATGATTTGGGGGAGGGAAACAATAGATATATTCATAATTTTATTAATCATAAACAACAAATACATATAATATCTTATATTTTTTTAATGATAGTTGAGTCTAGGTTTCCTTTTCCTAGATCACTTAACTACTTGTGCTTTTCCTACACTCTCCTAGTTTATATGGTTGGGAAAATTATGAGACATTTAAACCCAACTCAAAGACAAGAATAGAGTCAAAACCAAGGGGCTCTGAAGAGGGGAAATCAATAAAAATCCAAAATTACTTCTCTATGTATTGCTCCAACATATCCTTGGTTTCAATAAACTCTTTCCCTTCTCCCAACAAATAACCCTTATTTATATTAATCAAATGTGGTTACGACGGTGGTAGATGGAATTTAGGGATTGCATAGGTGTATGGATCCCTTTAACTTCACATAGGAGTGTGTATTTAATGCACATTTATTATTATTAATTATTTTATATGAAGGTTCCCATCTAGCCCACAATTTTCCTGAAGATATGTCACATGCATGTCATAAATGTAGGGGAAATACATGCAAAGAGGAAGAATAGGGTAAACAATTACATATACATGAAAAATAAGATACATCTTATTGGAGGCGATGAAATATATCTATAACATAGGTGCAAAAAATCCAAAGTTATATCAAGTTTAGGGTCAACTTGTAGGATAGTTTCCAAATCAAGGATTTAAAAGGTACATTAACCTAAAATTAGCATAACTTTTGAATGGGAATTCCAATTGAGGTGATTCATAATTCATTGGAAAGAGAAAACATAGGAGACTATATTGGTAATGTTTGCTTGATTAATTAGGATAAATATTGAATTATGGGTAACTAGAATCTAAGGGTTTTTTAGTAGACCACAAATACAAACCAATAGATATACATGAGTTTAGAGGAGAGGATTGAATTGATATGATAAAATGGTTGAGGATTCAAAAGAAAAATAAGAAATAATTTAATGATAATTTTCACAAAGGTGTTTGTTTTGGTGAGGTAGCTAAGGTCTGATGGAAAAGTCTTGATTTCAAGATTAGATTACATTGCACTTGTGAAGAATTTGAAGAATTGTTCTCAAATAAATGAATATGGGAGATGAATCCAAAGGATATGATGCAAATGAAATATGAATTGAAGGAATAAAAGGAAGAAATTAGTTAAAAAAATGACCAATTTCTTAAGTTGCAAGCCTTTAATGAAGCACACATTGAGGAGGTTTAGAAATTAAAATAAGAAAAGTTTAGCAAAGGATGAGTCAAGAGATGAATTGAAATGAAATATGAAGAAATAAAAAGGTTGTGTATGAATATTCAAGAACTTCTTAACAATTTTAAGAATATGAAAAGGCATTTAAAAGGGGTAGAATTAAAGACATTAGCGAAGAAATGCATAAAATTGTTGAAAAATCCTAAAAAAATGATGATATGAAAGGAATAAATGAAAGAGAGAATTCAAGAAGGAAGAAACATATTAATGGAAAATGTGATAATCTAGCTTCAAAAGAAGAAATGAGAGAATCTAGTAGATGTTGAAATATTGTAACTACAAAGAGTATTCTATTTACTATTGAGTTATTATTCATCAGATCAATCCCCTTTTGTGGATTGATCATGTCGAGATTTTTACTTGACCAATTCCCCTTTTGTGGATTGTTCAAACCCTAATTATATTATTCTAATTAAGAATTCGCCCCCCGGGCCTAATTAAAGTGGTTTTAACCACTAAGAAGACAAGTCAGATTACCCAGTGAAGAGACACATTTTCAATGCCTGCCAGCTAGTATAAATAAAGGAGGATAGTGCCTCATTATCTCACTCACTCATTCACTCATCAAGTGCGAAATTTGGTCGCTACAGTTGGGAGAAGAAATAAGAGAGGGGCGCATTGCTCAATGTTGGATATTCTCTAGTGTTTTGGTTTATTGTCTTTGCATTATATTGGTTATCTATATTAAGGAAGTTTTTGTTGGGTTTTCTTCCCCATGAGGGTTTCCCAAGATAAATGTTGTGTATATTGTGATTTATCTTTCTCTCAGTGATCCTAACTATGTTATTTTTATCAAGTAAATTTAAAATAAACCTAATAATAGCTCAAAAATTAACATGGTATCAAAGCTAAGTTGAAGAGAGCACCTTTCATTGGATAAGCAAAAATGTCAGTTTTTTTGTACAAGAAAATAAGGGATTTTTTTATTGAAGAGGAATTTTAGCCTAAAACTCATCAAGAAAGTCCTCCCTAGCCTAGAGAACTCTTTGGCAGCCTCAACACAATTTTCTAGTGGACAGAACCCTTGGAAAGTGAAACCCTAGTTTTCATTGGCACTAGAAAACTAGGAAACTGGAACCAGTACTAGAAGTACCGGTCTCGAATTCCGCAGGCCCAGTTTGAAGGGGTAAAATTTGGATTTTCTGAAATATGACTGCACCAACCTACTCTCCTCAGCCAAGCACACCTCCTGGTAAGTTCAGATTTAATTTTTGATCACTTTCATTTTTTGGTCATATTCCCAGCTACAAGTCAAGATGTCTTCAAACACCAAGCTTGTTGACAAGCTAGAAGGCATGGATAAATTCCATGCTTGGAAGTATATGATTTCACTCATTCTTGAAGATAATGACCTAGAAATATTCATTAAGGAATATGTACCAGAACCTACCGATGCTACA
Source organism: Picea engelmannii (assembly GCA_009831015.1). Lineage (NCBI taxonomy): Eukaryota > Viridiplantae > Streptophyta > Pinopsida > Pinales > Pinaceae > Picea > Picea engelmannii. The sequence continues at coordinate 1,359,939 of ML782328.1, read as the reverse complement.
GCTAAAGAAAAACACCAGAAGGACATGGTTAGGGCCAAAAGAAGCATTGCATACTACATTAAAGATCACTTTATCCCTCAAGTGGATTCAAATAAAAGTCCAAAAGAAATGTTTGATGCCCTAACCGGGATGTATTAAGGAAATAAAATCAATCGGGATATGAATCTACAAAACCAACTCAAGAATACAAAGATGCAAAAAGACGAAACCGTACATGACTACTTTTCTAGGGTTTCTCAATTTAAGGAACAACTAGAATAAATTGGAGATAAACTATATGAAGATTAAATTATAATGAAATCTCTTAATGGTCTCATAAGACCTTGGGATGCGTTCATCCAAACCATTTGTGTCAGAAAGGAGAAACTAAATTTTGACAGTCTTTGGGAAGAATGTGTTCAAGAAGAAGCAAGAGTAGATAACCGAGAAGCAGTACTATCAAGAGATGAATATCAAGGCCTATTTGCTCATGTTAAAGGAGGAAAGAATAGGTCTCACTTCCAAAAGGAGACTCATAAACATAAGGAATATCACCCTCCAAATAGATTCTAGAAGTTCTAGAAAGGTCAAAGAAGAGAAAGATATTTCTCCTCTTATTAATGCTACCATTGTGATAAGATGGGTCATATTGCTAATAATTTTCCAGATAGAAGAGAAGAATACAAGAAGAGAAACAAAAGGCACCATGCCCATGCATTCAAAGATGAAGAGCCACCCATGAAGATGATTAAAGAACATATTGAATACTATGTCTTAATCTCTACCCTCTAAGAATTAGTATCACATGGAGAGGAAACTTGGATCATAGATAGTGGTGCCTCAAAGAACATGAAAGGAAAGACAGTCATTCTCTCTAGCCTTACCGAAAATAACTTTCCCCAGAAAGTTACACTTGGAGATGATTACCAGTACCCTATCAAAGAAGTGGGAGAGTCCAATTACAAACTTGATTCAGGGACCACAATGAAGATGAAGGATGTACTATATATACCAGGTTTGACGAAGAACTTGTTTTATATCTCTTCTTTAGATAAGAAAGGCTTCAAGGTTGAATTCATAGATGATGAAGTCCTCATGTGGCCTAATGGAAAAATCATAGAAGATGCAATTATTATTGAAACAGAAGAAGGTGGACTATATAAATTAAAAGGTCACTCAGAAGCAGCCTTAGCACACTCCACCGAGAGTCCATGTGAACTTTGGCAAAAAATACTAGCTCACATCAACTACAAAGAATTACCATATGTAAGAAAGGAAGTCACAGGTCTACTAGAATTCAAGGTTGACCATGAAGGTTGTGCAATGGATGTGCACAAGGAAAGAACATCCAGAACCCTTTCACAAAGAGCAACAATAAAGTAGAAGTCTTAGAGCATATCCACTCAGACGTATGTGGCCCAATTCCATCAACCTGCATTAGTGGGTATGTATACTATGTATCATTTATTGATGACTATTCTCACAAGACTTGGGTTTACTTCTTGAAATCAAAAGCCGAAGTGTTTGGAGAATTTAAGGAATTCAAAGCCTTGATAGAGAATCTCTCTGAAGAAAAGATCAAGACACTCAGATCAGATAATGGAGGAGAGTACACCTCAAAAGAGTTTGTAATTTTTTTTAAGTATTACGGTATTAAGACGGAGCTCACCACTCCCTACAATTCTCAACAAAAAGGTGTAGCATAAAGGAATAACATAACTATAATGGAATATCATAAAGGAATAACATAACTATATCCATGATCAAGATCTTCCAATGCACTTATGGGAAGAAGAAACAAGGACAATAGTGTACTTACAAAACAGATTATCCCATAGTGCACATGGGTTCAAAACCCCCAAAGAAATGTTCTCCGGAAAGAAGATAGAAGTAAGCCATCTCAAGATATTTGGTTGTCCAGTGTTTGTACACATTCCGAAAGAGAAGAGAACCAATATGGACCCTTCAGGAAACAAGGCAATATTTGTTGGATATTGTGAGGTCTCAAAGGACTTCATAATTTATATACCAGGTTACCATCACATTAAGACCAACATAGATGTAACCTTTGATGAAGATGCAACACTCAAGAAATCAAGAAGATGCCATACAGTTGAAGAAGTATATGAAGAAGAGCCTGTAGCTCCCATAGTTGCAGAACCAGTAATGGAAGTCACAGTTTTCCCCGATGATGAGATTCATAAAGATAATGATATGATAGAATCTCAAGAACCTCCCCATATGACGATCTCTCACAAGATAAAGCCATCTTGGGCGAGGGAAATTATTCAATATCGGGAGAAGTATGGTGTCCTGGATGGTATCATGATACAAGTCAAGAAACCCAAGCCATTCTCCATTTATATGGCTTTGATGTGTGATCTCTTAGAGTAGGAGCCTACTTTATTTGAAGAAGCCATTCAAAAGAAAGAATGGACAGATTCCATGAAAGAAGAATACCAATCCATTATAAATAATTATGTATGGTAAATAGTTCCCAGACCGAAGAGAAAAGATGTGGTATCTTCCAAATGGATATACAAGATAAAACATGTTGTTGACATAAGTATTGAGAATTATAAAGAAAGGTTTGTATCTCGTGATTTTTCTCAAAAGGAAGGCATTGACTATGAAGAGACGTTTTCTCCTGTAGCTAGATACACTTCTATTATAACCATCATATCCCTTCCAGCTAAGATGAAGTGGAAGTTACACCAGATGGATGTGAAAACAACCTTCTTGAATGGTGTCATTGAAGAAGAAGTGTATATAGAACAACCTTAAGGATTTGAAGTTGAACACAAAAAGACTCATGTATGCATATTGAAGAAGGCTATGTACAGATTGAAGAAAGCTCCTAGAGCTTGGTATAGAAGAATTGACAGTTTCCTGATGTGCTTGGGCTTTACCAAGAGTAAAGTTGATTATAATCTTTACTTCAAGGTTATAAATGATTAGGTTGTTATATTGTTGTTGTATGTGGATTACTTATTCTTAATTGGAGAAGAAAAAATCATCATTGATTGTAAGAAGAAGCTCGTTACATAATTTGAGATGAAACACCTAGGCCTAATGCACTATTTCTTAGGCCTTGAGGTTTGGCAGATCCTAGAGAAGATATTCCTTAACCAAGGGAAGTATGTTCTTGATGTTGTTCAAGATGTTGTTCATGTCATTTCCCTCTCTCTCTCTTGATGATGTTATAGAATACCCTTCTTGTTAAGGGGGAGTGTTGAACTATTGTAATTGCAAAGAGTATTCTATTTACTATTGAGTTATTATTCATTAGATCAATCCCCTTTTGTGGATTGATCATGTCGGGATTTGTACTTTACCAAATACCCTTTTTTGGATTGATCATGTCGGGATTTGTACATGACCAAATCCCCTTTTTTGGATTGGTCAAACCCTAATTATATTATGCTAATTAAGAAGTCGGCCCCCATGCCTAATTAAAGTGGTTTTAACCACTAATAAGAGAAGTCGGCCCTACCTAGTGAAGAGACACCTTTCCAGCGCCTGCCATCTAGTATAAATAAAGTAGGCTAGTGCCTCATTATATCACTCACTCACTCACTCATCAAGTGCACAAGTTTGGTAGCTGGATAAGAAGGAAGAGAGAGGCACATTGCTCAGTGTTGGATATCCTCTAGTTTTTTGGTTTATTGTCTTGGCATTGTATTGGCTATCTATATTAAGGAAGTTTTTGTTTGGTTTTCTCCCCCACGAGGGTTTCTCAGTATAAATATTGTGTATATTTTGATTGTGTTTCTCTTAGTGATCCTACCTATGTTATTGTTATCTAGTAGATTGAAAAGAAACCTAATAATAGCTCAAAACGTACAGTAGAAGTTCATCAAAAGATACATGAACAAGTTGAGTTTAAAATTGAGAATATCAAAGTCAAATATGATGGAATTATCTCAAAAGAAACAAGTATTGAAGACTAAGTATTGATGATAGATCATTCCATTGTATTTGAAAATATGACTAAATATATGGGCGTGTATAATGAAGGAAAACCAACAAATGTAGAACCATATTGACACCGTCATTACCAAAAACATTTTCAATAAAGACAAGAAGATTGATATCTACATAACCATTAAAGAAGATGGAATAATCAACAATATTCATGGAATAGGGAATCAACAAGCTACGATTTGACAAGATATTATTAAAGACAAATGAATATAATAAATTGGAGAAGTTACAACAATAACACATGGAATCAAAGGAAATAAAATATGAAACAACTAGCTATCAAGGATTAAGACATAAAATAACTGAATTTGGATGGATGGATCATCATCAGTGGTAGAAAGAGAGTACGCATACATTTTTTTTCTTTCATCACATGTAAAACCATTGATTGCACATCTTTGAGGACAAATATTTTCTAAGGATGGTACTATGATATGACCCAGGGGGGGCATATATGGGGTTAGATGTACATTTAATGGATTAAATGTATACGTAATAGGGGTTGAGATGATAAAATGAAAACATGTGCAATCACTAAGTATAGTTATATATAGGTCAATATTGTCTCATTTAGGATATGAACAAATGATTTGGATATATGAATGCATTGGGGTTATTTGGAGGAGGTTCTCCTATTTTATAAGAAGTTATTATGTAACACATATGTATTATCTCTTTGGGATCTATTCTCCACACTCACATATTGTTTACATTATGTGTACTTTGCTTTATTATTATATTTTAAGAATTTAGTTCATAACATGATGATACCTCCCTTTCCCTACTTGTGATGAAACTTCCCTTAATGTTGTAGGGTTGAGAATTCCAAGGTATGAGTGGAACTATGTTAATGAAGGTTCCCTATGATAAATCGATCAAACATGCAAGGTTGGATCCAATCTGGTGAAAGGAGGTCCCTATAGAGGTGCTTGAAATGATATGTGAAGGAAACCCTTGGGGCTTGAGAGAGGTGGAAGGAGTTTAGTCATTAATTTGGGTATGTACCTATTGTTGATACAATAAATTGGTCATATCGATTTTTATCCTTTTGGAATAAAAAAAATGATATTAGAAGAAATAAATTTTGAATGATTATCAGCTCATAGCATGTCCCCCAATCTTGGATTCATCATGCATTTTATGAATTAAAAATCCAAGTCTGTATACTCAAGATATCCATGTTTTTGTACAACAACCGAAGGAGCACCTTTTTCCATGTGCAACACAACTAATTATTTTCTTGGAACCACACTTATCTTCTTGGAACCACACTTATTTTCTTGGAACAATTTTTTTTTTCTTGGAACTATCCCTTATACACTTTCATCCCCCTCACTCCCTTATGCTCTCACACCCACATTCCCCTCACTCTTGCATCCCCCTCGCACCTGCATTCCCCTAAATCCCTCATTCCCTTAACTCCTGCATTCCCATCTCTCACACATTCATATATCACTCATTCCATACCTCCCCTCTCCTCTCATCCTTCTCCCCATTCTCCAATACTTAACATTTTCCCCTAAGTTTTATTCCTCCTATCACATTGAAACACATGGCACCCTATCCACCCTATCTAGTTGAGACATGTGGAAACCAATGATACTAAGACATGTGAAAACTAATAAAATCTTGACACATGGCATCCTATCATACTATGGAACATGGTCTATGACTAGGAACTGAATTGACACTGATTGGTCGATGAATGGACACTGACTTAGCAATGAATGGGCATTGACTAGGCCATATATTTTTTTACTAAGTCATGAATTTTCCTAAGGCTCGACCTCCATAAGCTCCTTTTGTTTCACATGAATGACATGGTAAATTTTACATTATAATAAGTAAACTCTTCATCTCCACAATGCATGTGGGATTTAATAGGATGAATTTTGATCAATGGAAAAAAATGATCCACGAATTTGATGGACGACTGCTGAGGAACGACCTTTAGAAGTTCATAACTCAAGTTCGGGCTTCCATTGTGGGAAAACCATACCACGTTGGAAAGGTAATTAAAATAGGAAGAAAATGTAATAGGTGACAAGGGATGAATTTTTCCATAATTATCTTATAAATTAAAGGAATAGTCAACTCTATTTTCATGGTTTGCTGGTAAATTTTTTTGGAACCTCAACTTCCCGAGGCTATAACTTGAGATCCATAACTCCAAATTTTCACTCAAGAGGACTCCTTGGAAAGATGGAATGATGAATATTTCTCCTAGAATGGTTTCCATGGCTAAGACGTTACTTATCATGTTCATAAAAATAAAACACAGTGCACCTTTTTTCATACAGTCAACTTCAAGTTTTGGAATCAAAAATTTATTAAATGCATTTTATAAAGGGATAAAGTGGGGCCCACTTGGAGGCACAAATTTCAATGACATTAAGTCATTAATGAGACTTCAATAAAAAATTAATTAAAGTTATTTACTCCAAAAAGGAAGCGTGTAGAAAATTCTAGAATGGAAAAACCATAACTACTTCAAGAGCATTGAGAGTATATTTTAAGAAGGCAAGAGAAAGCACGATTAAGGGGTTAGAAATCAGAAGTATCTATAGTGGTGAAGAATCTGCAAGAAGCAAATCTATATCTTTCCAGGATTTTGTGAAATTTCCTACTAAAACTTTTTTCTCTACAGCTTCTTCCTTTCTATTTCTTTCAATCAAATCTTCTATGTATGTATGGAAAACATGAAGATTTTAGTCTGAGCAATTCTTTCTATGGAAATATGCAACCATCTTGTAAAATTTCAAGTCCAAAGGAGCACAATCCCGACTTATAAAAAGTAGATGTAATTCATTTTAGTTCATGTCATTGTCATTGAGACCTTGTTGAAGTTGTTTTAGTTCTCTTGTTCCTGAAATTATTGAACTTGTCATATTGAGATATTGTTATAAATTATTTTTTCAAAGAACTATTTTGGGGTATTGCATTAGTGATTTCTCATACTTGAGTTGAAATCACGTGATTTCAAATGTATTTCCTATCAAAATATTTTTTGAGTTCCAAAAGAAATACTCATCTAAAGTTCTTTGAAGACCTGTCTATTTTTATTTCATCTTGCAAAAGTCATAGCAAATTCCAAGTCCATTTTGTTTTACAAGAAAGAAAAAATGTATGTTGAAATGAGACTTCAAAACCTTATAGACACAAATGTCTTCTGACACACTTTATCCTTTATTTATTTAAATGATCAGATGTATATTTTTATATTTTCATAACTATATATAAGGGTTGTATATTTGTATATACGAGCTTTCCTGGAATATCTTTCGGGGTTTTCTCTTTATTGTTCACCCTTTGCATTCATTGTAGAACCACATAAAGAATATTCCAACATATTAGAGAGGAGTAACACCACTATAAAAATGAAGGGGGGTATTTTATCCTCATAAGGTTTTTGTTTATATCATGACCATTCTTAACATTGACACCTACCAATTAGAGTTTTTAAAGATGGAAGAATCTAAACTTTTCAAGGGATTTACAAAGGGGAATCAATATTATAAATAGGAAAATGAGAGACCTCGAGGCATAAGAGAATGATAGGTGTTGGGATCATGCTTTGACATATAAAAACCACCTTTAATACCTGTCTTTTTGCCATTGTACCACCATATATGACATATTCCACATCACTTTTTCTTACCATATACTAATAAAAGGATTGATAGAGGGATCCATTTAATTTAGTTTTATTTTCTATTTAACATTCAAAATAATGCTAAACTTTGAATTTTCTGAATTATTTTACTAGAAAAACTTATTTCTCGTAATTTCTCCAAGCTTAAGATACTTGCAAGATGATTTGAGAGAAATGACCACTTGGAGGTTGTTCCTTATCTTCATGGCATGGTTCGTGACCTCTTGGTATCTCAAAAACTCCTTCACATGTGCTCGGTCAAAGAAAGGTCAACTCACCTACTCTAATAGGAAATACCCTGTTTTTAGCAGAAAATCCACTAGATCCATACTAAATTTGATTTGAGCACGATTTTAGGCATATGAGTGTTGGGATTAGAGCCCAGTAGAGGATATGGACCTGATTTAAGGGTTCTAGATGAGATTTACTAGCTAATCAGTTAAATAAATATTTGTATAAGTACCAAAACATGTAAAGCAAGAGATAGTTTTTGAATTCAAATTTTTATTTCCTCTTTTATTGGTTGTAGATTTCTATTTACATCAACTTAATGAAGATATGAACCTAATTTTATCATCAATATATGAGTTTATGCTGAGTTTTATCAACTGATGTCTTTTACATTCGCAGTGAAGAGGTGTGATGCAGGAGCATCGTCAACAACCAAGCAAGCATGGATGCGGAAGCCAGCTGGGAAAAGCGCCAACACATTTTTCACATTTTGAAATGTTTTGAAAGATTAAGAAGTGAATATAAATGTAATAGATAGAAGCATACTTGCATTTATGTCTGGCTGTTGTAAACAGATCGTGAGCGATTTGCTCTCATCTGTCAATGTAAAAGGCATTTAAGCCCAGTTAATGAAAGTAGGTAGATTTGAATTATAGATTAGATAGTTTAGAAGAGAAGGAGGGAAAACAAATATAGACACCCTCATCTTTGTATATTTAGATCATTGACACATTAGCACAGGTTATAAGGAGAGAGTTGTAGCAGAGAGTTGAAGAGAAGAACCCATGTACAGAAGCACTTGAGTTAATATATGGAGATTTGACTCAGATTGCATGGTGTTATGATGTTTTCTGTTTATGCATGGTGAATGATATACTTATGGTTTTTTTAGTCTCTCTGTTATGCATTTGTTATGAGGCTATGTTGTGTATGTATGAGTTCATGTTGAATGTTTGAATTATGAGAGAGAGAATAAGTTTCAATTGTTTCTCTTCCTAAGTGAGAGAAGTTCCTGCAAGGAGTGCAGTGAAACATCCGCAAGGTGTGCTTTGACAAAGATTCTGAGTTTTATCTCATAAATCTTAGGAGAGATATTGTTGTTCTCATTCCAGTAGAAGTACAGGTGAAGCATAGAAGTTGTGCAAGGTGTGCGCAGGCTAGTCGAGGCTTTAAACTTATCAACTAAGATTGAAAGGTAAAGGACTGTTGTTGCGCCAGAGGGTGCACAGAGTCAAAGAATGAAATACTTAGAAGTATATGAAATATTATAGCAAGGAGTGCATGTGGAGTTCTTATAAGACTCAAGTTTCCAAGTAAAATCTTAGAAGGGTTAGCGCCTTTGAAGTGTTGAAAGAGAGACAGAGAGAAATCGCTTTGCAGAAGCCAAGTTTAGACGAGGAACACTGGTTCATTTCACAGAAGTCTTCAGGGAAGGAACGAGCGGTTGGAATTCTCTATGGAGAACTCGCAAAGTCGTGAGGACCGTGGGATTCAATGAAGCTACAAGGAGGTTAAGTGTTGGATGAATCCACCCTCCAAGAGGTAAGACTCAATGTGGACCCTTAATTGTGATAGTGGAGCCATCAGGATCATTTCGACAAATAGGAGGTTGTAAGTCCGGAGTGCGAGACAAAACCCTTGGTCACTCGAACTCCCGAAGTGTGAACTGGATTATCGCGTGAGAAGGCAAGGAGCCGAATTTTTGGAAATTTGAAAGTTTGGATTTTGGTGTTTTAGAGGTTCTATTGACAAGGAGTCGGGACATAGTGGAGTGAAAATCCCAAAGTTGCGAGTCACGACAGAACATTGGGGTAAATTTTGGGATTTCGGCACTTCGTGTATCGGAAAGCGGAGGAGATAGTGTTCTGGGATCGAGAATTTCGAACTCCTGGTACCCGAAAGTCCGAAATCACGTGGGTCGTCGGATCGGAAGGGTGACTATTGGCTGTTGATTCTGTAGGGGAGTTGTTTCAGAGTTCAGGGGTTGGAAAGACGAGATGCCTCACGTCTGGATTCATGAAATCACGAATTCTGAAACCCCGATGAAATGAAAAGTCCATTGGGAAGCCAACCTTTGCTGAACACATTGAGATTCAACATTTTGGCACTTTAGAAGACAAGGGATCATGGTTCCTTGCTATGGAATTCTTGAAGTCACGAAACGCGATACAGGCATGGAGGAGGACACGGCCAAACATTTTGGGTTTCGGCATTTCAGGTTTTTGGCGGGTTAAGGGGCCGGAAACCTCAACAACGAAAATCGCGATATCGCAAAACCCGAAGTCCCGAATTAGTGAAGGGCGTGACTTTATTGCGGTCAAGGAGACTTGGGTGATGACTTGTGTTTAATAATGTGGGAACACTCATAAGGACCTGTGGAGGAACACCATTGTGTGTATGTGTGTGTTTCCCTGTGGGGAAATCAAAGAGTCAGGTTTGCAGGTTGCTCAGGAAGTTCCCAAGTGCAGCACGAGAGAATCCCTGTTTTTCCGGTAGCAAGGCAAGCGAGCGGGCAAAATAGCGTTGGCAACATCTAAGATATATTTACAAAGTAGATCGACGGTCATCGAGTTTTCAGAGCTACCGAGTTGCCTGAGGTTTAGCGCAAGAGGGAGCACCAATAGTTTAAATCAGATTTGGGTCGTTCGATCCAACCGGGACAGGTGGCAGCCTGTCGGCATATCGGGTATCGGGAGTCAGAAAGCTCTCCATCCATTTCACTTGAAAGTGTCGATCAATGAAACTCCAAAGCTCCTTTCGAACTAAGCCTAGGATCTCAGCACCAGGTCATATCAAGCGAGCAGGTGAAGGGGGGACAACCCCTTTATAATAGAAAATACTATCTGGGTCATCCATTTGAAGGACTTGCGACACACATCCACGTCAGGTCGGCATTCGGGAGTTCGAGCGGTAAGCATTCCTCGCCATTTTACATTTCGAAACCCCGAACCCCGATAGCGCCGAAAGCGCCAAAACTCGGGCCCACAGTATTATCGAGTTATTTCAGAGCCGTCAAATCAGTGGGGAACACATGGCGACTGTTAGGCCCTCCCGGCATTTCGCCCATCGCGAATTTAAAGGAGAAAAATCCTAATCCTTTCTCATCCGCGAACCCCAAAACGCTAAAAGAACTTTGACAGAGAGGCTAAAGGCGCCTAATTAAGATTCAAGAGAGGGGGCGCTGTGTTCTCCAGGCACTGATTCAATGTGATCTAAATATCGATGCCAACTTGAGGATAAACGAAGAAGAGATAAGGTGGTTGAAGCCTCGCTTCACTCATTAATTATAGGGTATGGACGTCCCGGCTGAAGGTCCACCCGATATGGTCCTCCGTACTGATTCTTTCCATGGAAGCCGCGCTGGGTCTCCAGCTCGCCAGGGAAGCCTGCACACGCCAATTCAACATTTAAGGGCTCAGCTACCCCCCTGGCGCGAGCCATGAAGAATTAAGGTAGCGTATGATAGTAGAATGTAGGCCAGATGTGATTGAGGAGACGCCTCTGCTGGGCAAAATGGGGAAGAGCATATGTAGGAATTTTGGCCATTTTTTGTATCTATCGATGGTTGAGCAAAGCTCCCGATTGTAAAGTTTTGATGAAGCATTGGTCACTCTGGTTAATGTATAAGGCATTTGATACTTCTTACTTTATGGATGTCATATTCTTTTCATCTCTCTATTTACTGTGTTAGAACGACTCGGAATTGGAGGATCCAGTCGAGTTGCAGCTGTTATAGGATGATGTAGGTTGGATCATTGTAACAGTTACATTGTTTCTAATCGGTTCCTGTTATTTTCGTAGCGTTGAATGACTTAGAATTGGAGGATCCAGTTGAGTCACTCTTCAGCTCCTTGAAGCTCCAGACCAAGAGGATCTTGGCTTCTGAGTTTTGCATCCTCAAGCTTCCGAAGGCTTGTCACCCAAGGCAGTCTTGCTCACCCTTCCCACAAGTCTTCCCTCTGTCACCCTTTAATCCATTTACTGAAAGAAGTTGGATCAAGACCTCCCTTGCTGCATACATACTAGGCCCGGTCTCCTGAGTCAAAGTTTTATCTTCTTGAGTCTTTACCCATCTGATCACCCAATTTATTAAACTGTGACATAAAATTGATGGGCGTTGGGCTCTGCTCCTGCAAGCAATCTAGGAGTGACTTCCGTCGCCAACCTTTCTGGCGCCATTGCCGGGGACGAAGTTGAAAATTTTCCCTAGGAAGAATGACATTGAGCCTTTGATTCTGAAGGTGCATCAGACATCAAATCCCTTAAAGATTTCTACTGTGCACCTGGCGACTCCACTGTGGCGACTCCATTGTTTCCACATCACTGTTTCAGCTGTGACTACTGTTAGCACACCTGAAAGCTTACCCTAAGGAGATTTCTCGAGAAGGTTTCAGCAGCTGCTTTCTCAGTCTGAGAAGCTTCCTGGGGTAACGACAATGTTAAGATCTGGCATTTGATGGTGAACAAGGACCATGCATATTTGAAGTTGCGCATATTTAACCTGGCGACTCCATGATTCGAGGATCGATTGGCGACTCCAATGTTTCGATATGGAGAAAATTATGGCTCAAAGGTTTTCTTTCTGTGACTTTTCCTAGATAGTTGGGTTTCCTAATGCACTTCCTGATAGAGACCAATGGGAAGATTTCCTCCCTGAATTTCATGCAACAAGTTGGGAGGAACCAACTGAGCATTTACTGGACTTCCATGAGGCTATTCACCAACACAATATCACACATGAGGATGTCTGGATTAAGCTCTTTAGGTAGTCATTGAAGGGTGTTTCTCTTGAATGGTGTCGGTCTCTTCCCGCTACAAGCATCCACTCTTTAACAGGTTTTCATACAACTCTCAATTCATTTTGTAAAGACTACTATCCAGCTGATTGCTTGTTTGAAAACTGTTGTGAGGAGTTTTCTTCGCTTCATGAAGCCTCTGCTGACCCTGAAGACCATGTCCATGATAAAGCCTTTACTGTGGAGGAAAGCATTTGCCATGAAAAAATAGAGGTGTTGAATGATATTAATTGTGTTAGCCCTGGAACAGAATCATCTGACATTATTTCAGATGCACCTGCTCTTTTAGATGTTCATAACGATCAACATGCCTCTTGTGAAAATTATGAGTTTATAGAGCAGATGTGGTCTATAGTAGATGGCTTACCTGGGCATCGGGTGGAAGAAGATGTTCCT
>ML782328.1:1328625-1346851 GCA_009831015.1 Picea engelmannii | reverse complement strand
TGTGAAAATTATGAGTTTATAGAGCAGATGTGGTCTATAGTAGATGGCTTACCTGGGCATCGGGTGGAAGAAGATGTTCCTAGCAGCTCTGCTCATGATGACGAAGACCCTCTCTTTTTAAAAGAGGGGTTAGTTGTGGAAGATGTTTCTTCTCTTTTCCCCCAAGGGGTTTCTCACAATATATTTTTACCTGGGATTAAAGAGAAAAGGATTATGTATGAGCAGCCAGAAGCATCAGGTCCCGCTGTCCCTGAAACAAAAAATTTTGACGGGATCATTGTTCTGGAGGAGGATCATATCAATGAAGGATAACCCCTTTTTGATATATATTATAGTGATGATGAGCAACAAGCTTATCCTACTTTTGATCACTATAGAGATACTAAAGAGCCAGTCAACAAACAAAACCACTCCATGGTCCCTATTTATGATGAATACAAATCGAACCTGGGGGAGACCGAACCAGAGGAGCAGAATATTTCCTATCCAGAGCCAGTCAGTTAGCAGCCACCACCCGAGAGCATCGAGCCTACGTTAGTTATCCACCATCAACCTGTGCTTATCAGAGATATTCAGCCACAGGTGAACAACTCTGTAGCAGAGGAGGGTGTTTGTTGCCCATTTTCTGGAATTTTCCACTCATTCTATGACCCTGTCTGCAAGTACATGGAGTGGCATTTCCCCTATGCCTTGGAGCCACCCTATTTCATCTCAACTCCAGCCTGTAAGGAGGATTTGAAGAGTGTAACCGCTCTGTTGTCATGGTTACACCATCCACTGATGATCATCGACAGAAGGAAGGAGCTTCTATCCAGGAAGCTGCTTGAATGGCTATGGTGGAAGTTTTCTTTCACCTAGCCCATGTAAAGTGTTTTATTAGCTTAGGACTGTACATAAATAAGCTCATGTAAGAATGAACGTTTAGTTTGTTTTTTTTTTATTTTTCGGCCTGTATTTTCAGCAACGGGATGTTTTGAGCCTGACTCCATAGCCCAACAACAAGGCACTGAAGCTGCGGAATGAGTTCTTAGAGCATCACAGGGACGAATCTATCCCCCATGGAGCCTAATGTTAGCGATTATTTTTGTATTAGGTGAAAAAGCACCCAGGTCTATTGGTTTCTCAGAAAGTGCCCAAGCGCAGCACGGGAGAATCCCTATTTTTTCGGTAGCAAGGAAAGCGAGCGGGCAAAATAGCGTTGGTAGCATCCACGATCTATTTACAAAGCAGATCGACGGTCATCGGGTTTTCAGAGCTACCGAGTTACCCGAGGTTTAGCGCAAGAGGGAGAACCAATAGTTCAAATCAGATTTGGGTCATCTGATCCAACCGGGATAGGTGGCAGCCTGTCGGCGTATCAAGTATTGGGAGTCAGAAAGCTCTCCGTCCATTTCACTTGAAAGTGATGATCAGTGAAACTCCGAAGCTCCTTTCGAACTAAGCCCAGGATCTCAGCACCAGGTCATATCAAGTGAGCGGGTGAAGGGGGGACAACCCCTTTATAATAGAAAATACTATCTGGGTCGTCCATCTGAAGGACGCACGACACGCATCCACATCAGGTTGACATTCGGGAGTTCGAGCGGTAAGCATTCCTCGCCATTTTACATTTCGAAACCTCGAACCCCGATAGCGCCGAAAGCATCGAAACTCAGGCCCACAGTATTACCGGGTTATTTCAGAGCCGTCAAATCAGTGGGAAACATGTGGCGACCGTTAGGCCCTCCCGACATTTCGTCCATCGCGACTTTAAAGGAGAAAAATCCTAATCCTTTCTCATTCGTGAACCCCGAAACACCAAAAGCACTCTGACAGAGAGGCCAAAGGCGCCTAATTAAGATTCAAGAGAGGGGGTGTTGTGTTCTCAAGGCACTGATTCAATGTGATCTAAATCCCGATGCCATCTTGAGGATAAACAAAGAAGAGATAAGGTGGTTGAAGCCTCGCTTCACTCATTAATTACAGGGTATGAACGTCCCAGCTGAAGGTCCACTCGATATGGTCCTCCGTACTGATTCTTTCCATGGAAGCCGCACCGAGTCTCCAACTCGCCAGGGAAGCCTGCACCGAGTCTCCAACTCGCCAGGGAAGCCTGCACATGCCAATTCAACATTTAAGGGCTCAGCTACCCCCCTGGCACGAGCCATAAAGAATTAAGGTAGCGTATGACAGTAGAATGCAGGCCATATGTGATTGAGGAGATGCCTCTGCTGGGTGAAATGGGGAAGAGCATATGTAGGCATTTTGGCCATTTTTTGTATCTATCGATGGTTGAGAAAATCTTCCGATTGTAAAGTTTTGATGAAACGCTGGTCGCTCTGGTTAATGTATAAGGCATTTGAGACTTCTTACTTTATGGATGTCATCTTCTTTTCATCTCTCTATTTACTGTGTTAGAACGACTCAAAATTGGAGGATCCAGTCGAGTTGGAGTTGTTATAGGATGATGTAGGTTGGATCACTGTAACAGTTACATTGTTTCTAATCGGTTCCTGTTATTTTCATAGCGCTAAATGACTTAGAATTGGAGGATCCAGTTGAGTCACTCTTCATCTCCTTGAAGCTCTGGACCAAGAGGATCTTGGCTTCTGATTTTTTCATCCTCAAGCTTCTGAAGGCTTGTTGCCCGAGGCATTCCTGCTCACCCTTCCCACAAGTCTTCCCTCTGTCACCCTTTAATCCATTTACTGATAGAAGTTGGATCAAGACCTCCCTTCCTGCATACATACCAGGCCCTGTCTCCTGAGTCAAAGTTTTATCTTCTTGAGTCTTTACCCATCTGATCTCCCCATTTATTAAACCCTGACATAAAATTGATGGGTGTTGGGCTCTGCTCCTGCAAGCAATCCAGGAGTGACTTCTGACGCTAACAGGAGGGAATATTTAGAACGATCCTGCGTGGATGTTGGCTTGAGGGTTCGGGGGTTTGCATCAAGTGGTATCAGAGTTGCAGAACAAGTCTTTTCTTTCTATAGAAAAGAAAAGAGGAACATTTTACAGCCATGCCACCGAGAAGAAGAGATAGGCCAATGCCTGATCCAACAGTGGAGAGGGAAATGCGCGAACTACGTGCCAGGGAAACAACACAGAGGTGCACAATCGATGTTAGGGATATCAGCGAGGCCGAAAGTGAAAATGAAGTTGGACATGAAGGAGAAGTTTTGGTCGAAGATGCTGCAGACGAATGCCTATTCGGGGTTGTTGCAAGGATAGGCGCTAGAGCAAAAATGGACATTCCAGTGTATGAGGGAAACATGGATGTTGAAGAGCTTCTAGAATGGATTAGAGCTATGGATAAATATTTCGACTATGAGGATGTCGAGGAAGATAAGAAGGTCAAACATGCTGTCACTAGACTTAAAGGGCATGCAACACTATGGTGGGATGAACTGCAAGCTGCCAGATGCTGCAAAGGCAAGCAGAAAATCAAAAGATGGGATAGAATGGTTGAGAATATGAAGGCCAAATTTATACCCAAGGATTATCAAATTACTCTATTTTGGAGGATGCATAATTTAAGATAGAAGCTGATGTCAATGAAAGAATACACTGAAGAATTCTACAAGATAAACATCAGAGAAGGTCATTGGGAAAGTGATAATGAAAAGGTTGCCAGGTACATGAATGGTATTCGATATGACATTCAAGACGAGATGAGCATGATGATCCTTTGGAATGTAGAAGATGCTTACCAGATGGCTCTGAAAGCTGAAGAGAAGCTGAGCTGAAAGAAAGGTCAAAGAGGCTGAGGCAGAAGTCAAGCTAGAGGCAAAACAATTGCCCAAGACAGAACTCAGAAATCTAAATAAGAGTTGAAGAAACCTCAAACTCAAATTGAGAGAGGAGGAAGCTCATAGAGAGGGAAGTATGTTGATAGAAATACTTTTCCTCGAGCTAGAGGAAGAGGAAGAGGCCGAGGAGGTAGTGAAATGTTTTGTCTGTGGGAAAAATGGACATAAATCTTATGAGTGTCCAAAAATAAAGAAAGAAGGTGGTGAGACTCACATTGCCTAAGCTCAAGGACATAATTTTGAGGAAGAAGATGTTGAGGGCGGAAGATCCTTAATGATGAGGAAAGTTCTCTTAATGCCAGAAAAGGAGGCAGAGAACCCAACCCAAAGGAACAGTCTGTTTCGGACTGCTTGCAAAACAAAAGACAGAGTATGCAAATTCATCATGGACAACAATAGCACATATAATCTTGCTTCTACAGAGATAGTAGAAAACATGGAGCTGGAGACTACTGTACATCCAAGCCCATACAGAGTTTCGTGGCTACAAAAAGGACATCAGGTAAATGTCACTAAACAATGTTTAGTTGAATTTAAAATAGGAGGATATAAGGATGAAATATCATGTGATGTCATTCCCATGGATGTTTGTCATCTATTGCTGGGTAGACTGTGGCAATATGACAGGAATGTGATTCATGATGGGAGAAAGAACACATACACCCTAGAGAAAAATGGGAGAGCGCACATGTTGCTACCGATCAAGGAAAAAGAAGTGAAACCAGAGGTGAGCAACACTGTACTTCTCATGAGTGGGAAGGAACTTCTTAATGAGGTTAAGAAGAAGGAAGACACACAATTTATTGTGGTCACGAAGCCTAGAATTGTTTTGACCAGTACAAGAGTGGATGATTTACCAGAGGAAATCCAGAAGTTGCTGGAAGAGTTCATTGATATAGTAGTGGATGAACTACTTTGTTCGTTGCCATCGATCAGGAGTATAAGCCAACACATTGATCTTATACATGGAGCCAGTTTACCAAACAAAGAAGCATACAGATTGACGTTGCAGGAAAATGAAGAAGTCAAGAGGCAGGTCCAAGACTTAATGGACAAAGGATTGATTAGAGAGAGCTTGAGTCCATGCATTGTTCCAACAGTGCTCAGCCCAAAGAAAGACGGAGGTTGGAGAATGTGTATAGACTCAAGGGTGATCAATAAGATTACCATTAGATATAGATTTACATTACCAAGGATGGACGATTTGATCGATTGCTTGGGTGGAGCAAGATTTTTTTCAAAGATTGATTTGAAAAGCGAATATCATCGAATTCGAATGAGAGAAGGTGATGAATGGAAGACACCATTCAAGACGAATGAGGGGCTGTATGAATAGATTGTCATGCCATTTGGTTTAACGAATGCACCCAGTACTTTCATGAGGTTGATGAATGAAGTCTAGAAGGATTTCATTGGGAAATTCGTCATTGTATATCTTGACGATATATTAATTTTCAGCAAGACAGAAGCAAAGAACTTAAAGTATTTAGCCGCAGTGATGAAGAGATTACAGCAAGAGAAATTGTTGATTAATATGAAGAAATCATCATTTATGAGGACATAACTCATTTATTTGGGTTTTTTTATCTCTGCAAATGAGCTGAAGATGGATCTGGAAAAGGTAAATGCAATTAAGAATTGGCCATCGCCGAAGAGTGTATTTGAAGTTCGAAGCTTCCATGGTTTGGCTAGCTTCTACAGGAAATTCATACGAAACTTCAGTGGCATTAGCACACCAATGATGGATACGGTGAAGAAAAGAAATAAATCTTTTCACTGGATAGAGGAAGCAGAGAAGAGTTTCAACCTCTTGAAGAATAAGATCACTGAGCAGCCAATTTTGGTTTTGCCAAATTTCAGCAAGACATTCCAGGTCAAGTGTGACGCAAGTGGATTTGCAATAGGAGCAGCCTTGAGCCAAGATGATAGACTGATCGCATACTTCAGTGAAAAACTGAATGAAGCAAAGGTTAAGTACTCCACATATGACAATGAATTCTATGTGGTCATACAAGTGCTAAAGAAATGGAGGCACTATTTGGTTCCCAAGGAGTTTGTTTTGTACAGTGATAATCATGCTTTACAATTCGTGACTCAATAGGAGAAGTTGAACCAAAAACATGCTAAATGGGTTGAATTCATGCAAAATTTTACTTTTGTGATTAATCATATTTCTGGAACTGCTAACAAAGTTGTTGATGCTTTGAGCAGGAAATGTCTGCTTATGCAGGAATTCAGAGTCAAAACTTTGGGTTTTGATAACCTCAAAGACATGTACAAGGATGATCCATATTTTAAGGAAGCATATGAGGCGTCTGAGAATCCAGTTCTCAGGGACAGAACCCAATGGATTGAATACATGATCCATGATGGATTATTGTTTAGGGGCAATCAACTATGTATTCCAAAATTCTCCATGAGGGAGAATTTGTTGAAGGAAAAACACAGTGGAGGATTGGTCGGACACTTCGGTCATGATAAGACATTCTCAAAGTTCAATAGCTCATATTTTTTGTCAGGGATGAGGACAAATGTTAAGAAATTTGTGGACAGATGCAGGATTTGTCAGCACACAAAAGGGAAAAGGCAGAACACAGGGTTATACCGGCCATTACCCATACCTGAGAGTCTGTGGGATGCACTGAGCATGGATTTTATATTGGGATTGCCAAGAACACAAAGAAGCTATGATTCGATCTTTGTGGTAGTAGACAGATTTTCAAAGATGGAACATTTCATACCATACCAAAAAACCAGTGACGCAACTCATATTGCGAACCTGTTTTTCAAGGAAGTCATCAAACTTCATGGCTTGCCAAGGAGTATTATTTTTGATTGAGATACCAAGTTCGTGGGACATTTCTGGAGGACTTTATGGAAGAAGCTGGGAACAAGTTTGTCATTTATCTTAGTGTATCATCCTCAGATGGATGGATAGACATAAGTTGTGAACAGGAGCTTGGGGGATTTGTTGAGGATCCTAGTGACTGAACACCACAGTCAGTGGGATCATATTCTTCCATAGGCGGAATTTTCTTACAATGACTCACTCAACAGAAGCACAGGGCAGAGTCCATTCTAGATTGTATATGGAATGAAACCAAGGGGAGTTTCTGAATTGAAGGATTCAGAACAAAATGAATTCAGAAGTGCTAGTGCAACGGACTTTGCAGAATCAATGAAGGAGCTTCACAACTGAATTAAGGAATGATTTCAGAATTCAAATCACGATTACAAGCGCAGAGAAGATCAACAGAGGTGAGAAATTCAATTTGAAGTTGGTGATATGATCCTTTCACATCTGAGGAAGGAGAGGTTCCCAAGAGGAACATATAACAAACTGAAGAAGAAAAAGATTGGACCATGCAAGGTCATAAAGAAATTTGGGGCAAACGCATATGAGATTGAATTACCCAATGGGATCGGAATTTCACCGATATTCAACGTTGCAGCTTTGTACCCTTACAGATCTGAAGAAATAGGAGCAGAGGAGGAACATAAAGAAGTTCAATGGAAAAAACAGATGCCTGTAGCTGAAAAGCCACAGATGGAAAGCATAATTGATAAGAAGATTAGCAAAAAGATCAGGACGAAGGAGTATTTTGAATACTTGGTCAAATGGAAGGGACATCCAGTTGAAGATGCCAGTTGGGAGGATGAAGTAGAAATTCATAAGAATGGACAGACCATGCAAGATCTCATGAATAGGAGTTCATGAAAATTTTCAAGCAAGAGAGTATGATGCAGGAGCATCGTCAGCAGCCAAGCAAGCATGGATGCGGAAGCCAGCTAGGAAAAGCGCCAACACATTTTTCACGTTTTGAAATGTTTTGAAATATTAAGAAGCGGATATAAATGTAATAGCTAGAAGCGTACTTGCATTTAAGTCTAGCTATTGTAAACAAACCGTGAGCGATTTTCTCTCATCTGTGAATGTAAAAGGAATTTAAGCCCGGTTAATGAAAGTAGGTAGATTTTAATTATAGATTAGATAGTTTAGAAGAGCAGGAGGGAAAACGAATATAGACACCCTCATCTTTGTATCTTTAGATCATTAATACATTAGCACAGGATAGAAGGAGAGAGCGGTAGAAGAGAGTTGAAGAAAAGAATCCATGTACATAAGCACTTGAGTTAATATATGGATCTTTGACTCAAATTGCATGGTGTTATGATTTTTTTTGTTTATACATGGTGAATGATATACTTATGGTTGTTTTATTCTCTCTGTTGTGCATTAGTTATGAGGCTATGCTGTGTATATATGATTTCATGTTGAAT
Source organism: Picea engelmannii (assembly GCA_009831015.1). Lineage (NCBI taxonomy): Eukaryota > Viridiplantae > Streptophyta > Pinopsida > Pinales > Pinaceae > Picea > Picea engelmannii. Next base: position 1,338,779 of record ML782328.1, on the reverse strand, counting down.
GTTTGAAGTCTGAGAGAGAGAAAGAGTTTTAATTGTTTCTCTTCCTAAGTGAGAGAAGTTCCTGCAAGGAGTGCAGTGAAATGTCTGCAAGGTGTGCATTGACAAAGATTATGAGTTTTATCTCAGAAATCTTACGAGAGATATTGTTGTTCTCATTCCAGCAGAAGTATAGGTGAAGCACAGAAGTTGTGCAAGGTGTGCACAGGCTAGTCGAGGCTTTAAACTTATCAACTAAGATTGAAAGGTAAAGGATTGTTGTTGCAGAGGGTGCATAGAGTCGAAGAATCAAATATTAAGAAGTATTTGAAAGATTGTCGCAAGGAGTGCGTGCAGGAGTCCTTCTGAGACTCAAGTTTGCAAGTAAAAGCTTAGAAGGGTTAGTGCCTTTGAAGTGTTCAAAGAGAGACAGAAAGAAATCACTTTGCAGAAGACAAGTTCAGAATAGGAACACTGGTTCATTTCGTAGAAGTCTTCAATGAAGGAACGAGCGGTTGGAATTCCTTGTGGAGAACTCGCGAAGTCGCCAGGACCGTGGGATTCAATGAAGTTGAAAGGAGGTTAAGTGTCGGATGAATCCACCCTCTAGGAGGTAAGACTCTACATGGACCATTAATCGTGATAGTGGAGCCGTCAGGATCATTTCGTAAAATCGTAGGTTGTAAGTCCAGAGTGCGAGCCAAAGCTCTTGGTCGCTTGAACTCCTGAAGCACGAACTGGATTATCGTGTGAGAAAGCAAGGAACCGAATTTTCAAAAATTTGGAAGTTTGGATTTTGATGTTTCTAAGGTTCTGTTGACAAGGAGTCGGGACATAGTGGAGTGAAAATCCCGAAGTTGCGAATCACGACAAAACATTGGGGTGAATTTCGGGATTTCGGCACTTCATGTATTGGAAAGTGGAGGAGATAGTGTTCTGGGATCGAGAGTTTTGAACTCTCGGTACCCGGAAGTTCGAAATCATGTGGGTTGTCGGATCGGAAGGGTGACTATTGGCCATTGATTTCGTAGGGGATCTGTTTCGAAGTTCAGGGGTTGGAAAGACGAGAAGCCTCGCGTCCAGATTCGCGAAATTGCGAAGTTCGAAACCCTGATGAAGTGAAAAGTCCATTGGGAAGCCAACCTTTGCTGAACACATCGAGATTCGACATTTCGACACTTTAGAAGACAAGGTATCAGGGTTCCTTACTCTGGAATTCCTGAAGTCGTGGAATGCAATACAGACGTGGAGGAGGATGCGGCCACACATTTCGGGTTTCGGCATTTCAGGTTTTCAGCAGGTTAAGGGGCCGGAAACCTCGACAACGGAAATCACGATATCGCAAAACCCGAAGTCCCAAATTAGCGAAGGGCATGAATTTATTGTGGTCAAGGAGACTTGGGTGACACCTTGTGTTTAATCACGTGGGCACACTCATAAGGACCATTGTGTGTGTGTGTGTGTGTGTTTCCCTGTGGGGAAATCAAAGACTCCATCAGACTCAGGAGGGAAGATTTAGAACGATCCTGTGCGGATCTCGGCTTGAGGGTTCAGGGGTCTGCATCAAGGTGGAGGGCTGCCATTTTAAAATTGTGCATCATTGTTTTGTATGTATATGTTTATATTTCCATTAGCTTCTTATTTCTACATTCGTTTCTTATTTATTCTTGCTCTTTTGATGTTCATAAACTGATATTTTTTTATTCGAACTGTAGCTTTAATTTCATATTTCGGCACTTGTTATTAATTTTTAGATCATATCTAAGTTATATTACAGAACTCTTACACCAACAACCTATACCAAGCAAAACAGGCACTGTTGTGAAGACCTTTTCCAAGGATCTTTCACCTCACAACCTAATTTACATCTTGAGGAAGCCTTTGTGGAGATTGGTTAAGAATCTAGATAATTTCTATAAGTGTGATTAAATCTCTCTTTTAAAATCTTTGGATTTCTTTAGCTATTAGAGTATTGTTCCAAGGTCCTTGCCAAGGGACAGTTCACCTTGCAGCCTATTTTTCTACCATTGGGGCACTGAAAATACAAGATTAAAAAGATTTAGGATTTACTTTCTATCTAATCCCTTTTACCTCTTACATGTGTGACTTAGAATTTTTATCCCCTAACCTCATTAAGTTGTCAAAGTATTGTTGTAAGGAGCCTACAATCATTGTGGCAAATTTCACCTTGTGACCTTATTTTCTACCATTGGAATTGTGACAAGTAAGGGTTGAAAGACTTGGATTTTTCTTTCTGGTTTGAATTAGAGTTGTCTTTTAGATTCTAAATCCAATTTCAAAACTACTTCTTCACATACAATGATTGTGCCTCTAAGTTTACTAGCCTAGATTGATAAATTAAATGTATTAAATATTTAATAATAAAATTTGACTGACAATAGGTTAGCTAATGGAGGGTCTAATTCATATGGAATCATAATACACCCTTTTTTGAATTCATATTGTGGATTTGGTATAATGGAACCATGGATTTTTAGGACCAAACAAATTCTCTATATTTCAACTTGTGGATTCATAGTTGCGGTACCCCTTAGAAACTCGTGATACATTTAACACCAAGATATTAGATAGGGTTTGGGGGGTTTAAATCCAATTGAATCAATAAATAACAATTCCAAATGACTTTGTGTGGCTATGGACCTAAAATTAGGCATCCCAAGTGGCCATGGATGTATCAAGGGGTTTTCACCCCTGAGTAGACCCATTGAGTTAGGGAATGCCCCAAAAAGGGTTCCCCAAGGGTAAAAATGAGTCAAAATGGAAACCAAAGGTTAGATACCAAAGGGGGGAGAAGGGATATAAGGAACCTACCTAATATTTAGACTACTAGAGAGGTCCCACATTTAGTAGTAGGTGAGAGGGAATCTAGGAAGGTGATCCATCGCATTAGAGTTGTTGGTGGGTTTTTTTCACAAGGGTAAGAAAAAACACATTAACTTGATGGTTTTGTATCAAGCAACAAAAAAGTGGCAAATGCCCATAGAATTAAAAAAACTAGATATGTCCACATATTTTAAACCCCAATCCATGCAAGAAGTGAAATCCAAATGCATTACAGAAATATTACTTAACATAAATAAGGAAATAAAGAATGTGAAACTTTTCATTAACCCAATAGAATGTAAAAGTAAAAAACACCCGATGAATATGCTTGATGAAGGAAAATGGGATCCAAATAATCTCCTTGGGATGGGTCCTTTTCTTCCTTGGTGTGCTCCAAATATAACCTTGATTAACAAAGAAGACAAATATACTAGAATGTGGAATCAAGAGAAAGGGGTTCTCAAGATTCTGGTGGTATTCCAGTAACAAAACCTTACTATGATGAATTCATGTGATGAGTGACCTAAATGGATTTATTTATAGTTGTATGGTAGACAACCCTCTTGACATCATATTCCTTATTGTGGTTAAAGATGACTAGATCAATGATTAAAAATAACAACTAGGGTTTGAAAAGGTCTAAATGTAACTAACATTCATGGGGTTGGAAAATAGTTAAAATAATATTTTTTAGGGGTAGTATATTTTTTTGGCTTTTATCTACACTATCTTCATGCTCTTAATATCTATGTTGGCCAACTTGGGTCAACTTTTGGGGTTGACTTGGTTGATTCCATCAAGTTTGAGGTCATATCATGGTAAAATGTAGTGACAGATGAGGGTGATTCATACCAAAGTTTTTCATTCATATATAACTACTCAAAATGGTGCAAGTGAGAAATTTTAAGGTGATAACAGAAAGCCTCCTATTGGGAGGCCTCTTAGGCCCTTGTAATAGTCATCATACATTACACATTAGTATAAGAAAATATATGAATACATATAATAAATAAAGGAAGTATGAGAATGTAAACATACAAGTCAAGTGAAGGATCTTAATGAACGATTGGTTGGAAAAGGTACAAATTCTCCAACCATATCCCTATTGTATACATGCTTGTAAAGAATGAGTAAATACTAGGTTGGTTAACCTTCCCCACAATTATCTCTTCTCTGTTGAGTATGTATGTGTGATGTGCTTTCTCTAATGTAGTCTCTTCATGAATTCCTATGCAATATAGAAGATTACAACATTGGTGGTGTTTCCCCTTTCATTAGGTCTCAGTGACAACAACAACGAATGGTGGTGGTTCTAACTTGAAAGAGATGGTGAGATTGAAGATGTGCAAGATGGAATATATGCTCCTTGATGACTATTGGAATATTCACCAATACTAAGAGGGGGTGTAAATCAACATTGATCGCTTTTTACCATTTTAACCTTAAGCACATCATGTAAACATTAACCATTAAAAATTCCATTCATCATTACAAAAATAAAATCATACACAGAGCACAATGATTTTTATGTGGAAATTCAAATGAGAGAAAACCACATAATTATTTTCTTATATCATGTTAATATTACATTAATATGAACCAAATTCCAATATTTACAAACACTGACTAGAAGGAGGCACCGACACTCTAGCTTTACTAGCTCCAACTGGAAGGAAGCACCCACTCCCTAAATCAAAAGCACTAACCTGTTGAATGAAGACACCAATATTCTCAACTAAGCACCAAATCGATAAGATATCGCCAATACAAGATATTCATACACATAGTACTTATGAATTCACTTGCATGCTTCATTCCATAGACAATCCTTCAAACCCTAGCAATCTTCATAGTGTCATTCCCATATTGTAATCATCGACAACAACATCCATCGATGGTAACATACACGGATGGTAACATCCATTCACGATAATGTCCACTTATGGAAACACACACTCACATAAACATCACAAATTCATATCAAATCAAATGGTAGCATCACAACCTCACAACAGTGCACACGATAACCTCACAATATTACAGTAACATCAAAACCTAATAACATACCTTGAGAATAAGAAATACCTTAAGAGAATCACTTAGACTTCTCTTGCAAACCAAAAAGACACCCCAACACCTTAAGTGCACCTCAGAATTGATCTCTTCATTGGTTAATAAACAAATGTGAAATTATATCCTATATTTATAGTAATTTTGTCCCTAAAAATCAGTTGAGCCAACCTCAATTTTTTGGTTGGGTTATCGGACGAAAAAACTCCCATATCCTCATTCTTAAGGAGTTAGAGGGACTTCCATATACTATTGGAAAGATATCAAAATAATATTTCCAACAATGTAACTTTTGATTCCATTTTATTTAGGTATGTAGTGTAAACATTCCCTCAAAGATAGGGTATCCAAATTGACCAAAAATAATACTTTCAACAATATCCATCTTGCAATGTTTATCTTGGACATATGTAGGCTTGTAATATTTATATTGGACATCTTGCGGAATTCATTTGTGTACAACTCAAAATGGGCATGTGGAAACAACCACATTTTATCTCATACCATGAGGTCCATGCTTAAAAGATACACCATAAGGGGATCACTTTGGAGTTATATACATTTATGTCAAGGCTCGTTCAAGTATTCTTCAAGTGGACACATCATCATCACTTTTAGGGGATTCTGGGATTTTCTTTAGGGATTCTTCTAAGGTTTACATAAATGAAAACCAATTTTCCAACAATATCCCCTTTTGGCATTGATGACAACTTAGTAAAAAAACCATGTTCCCCCTTTCTTTGTGCTCTGATCCCAATGAATGTATTGTCCTCTTGTCTTCATGTTGACTCCCCTTGCCTTCATGCTTCTAGTTTTACTACTTTTCTCTCCCCCTTAGAAATCAATGGAAAAGGGTAGTTCCCCTTGACAATATTCCCCTTTTTGTTCTTGCAAAATACTATGGAAATAAATTTGGAGCATAAATTACTCTCGTTTTTTGTTGAAGATACTCAAAGGTCTCCCTAGGAAGGGGCTTTGTGAAGATGTTTGCAATTTTTTCTTTTCTCCCAATGTACTCCAACTTGATATTATTTTATGTGATGTGTTTCCACAGAAAGTGGAGCTTTATAGGAATATGTTTGGTCTTGGAATGCATCACTAGATTCTTGGAGATGCTTATAGCACTGGTGTTGTCACAGATTATCGAAATATGCTCATCATATCTCACTTGTATGTCTTGCAGGTTTTTTTTCATCTAGAGAATACGAGTATAACATGTTGTTGTTTCAATATATTCTTCTTATGCTATGGATAAGGATATTGAAGATTTCTTCTTGTTGAACCAAGACACTAAGCAGTCACATAAATAGCAATTTGCTCCACTTGGAGTTCTTATATCATCAATACATCTTGCCCAATCTACATCCGTGTAGGTGACCATAGTTAACTCATTTCCTTTCAGATATCATAGCTCAAATTTTGTTGTTCCTTTAAGATATTTGAAGATCCTTTTCACTACTAGAACATGGGTTTCCTTTGGTGTCGCTTGAAATATTGCGACTTGTTCAACTGCTTTCATTACATCTAGTATTGAAGCTATCACATAGAGTAGACTACCAATCATTGATCTATAGAGTCTTGGATCCACTTCTTTAGATTCATCATCTTTTCTCAACTTGCAACGAGTAACCATAGGAGTACTCAGAGGTTTACAGTCTTCCATTTTGAACTTATTTAACATTTATTTGTTGTACTTGGTTTGGGAAATGAAATTCCTTCATCTAGCTCAGATATTTGGAGTCCCAAGAAGAAAGTCAACTCCACAAGTAGGGACATTTCAAATTCATTATGCACATACTTGGAATTTTTTTGACTCAATCTATAATCATCACTTATAGAGATGATGTCATCAACATACAGTTCAAAAATAATCATACTGCCTTGATCCAATTTTATGTAGATGTTAATATCTACATTTTCCCTTCTAAATCCTTGTTGTTGCAAGTACCTATCCAATCTTGAGTACCAAGCTCTTAGAGCTTGCTTGAGTCCATATAGATCTTTCTTCAATCTTCAAACATAGTCTTCCTTTTCTGATAGTAGAAACCCTTATGGTTGTTCTATGTAGACTTATTATTCTAATTCTCCATTTAGAAAATTTAATTTTTTGCCCATCTAATACACTTTGATCCTTTTGGAACATGTATAAGACAAGAACATTATGATTTCTTCCATTATATCCATGGGAGAAAAGGTTTATTCAAAATCTGTTCCTTCAACTTGAGAATATCCTTTGACTTGAGCATATCCTTTGCACACTAGTCTTGCTTTGTTTCTGGTTACATGCCCATCTTTGTTTAGCTTGTTTTTGAAGACCCATTTTGTACCAATCACATTTTTCTCCTTTTGTCTTGGAACTAGTTCCCATGTATCATTCTTCTCTATGTTATTTAGTTCTTCTTCCATAGACTTGATCTAATGGTCATCATTTATGGCTTCCTAAAAGTTACTTGGTTCAATTGTGGACAATAATGAGAAATGTCCTTGTTCAAGTGTTTTTTTTTGTCTTCTTTTTCTAGTTTCTACTCCGATGATTTGTTCTCGTGGATGATTCTTCTGAACCCAATGATTAGGTGTCCTAGAAGGTGTCTAAAAATCTTGTTGTTTTTTCTCTTATTGTTCTAATTCTAGCTTATTCTCTTCTTGTTCGTATTCTTCTTCTTCCTCTTCTTCTTTCTTTAGTTCTTCATTTTCCTATTCTTCAAAGGTATTTGAATTTATGCTTTCCTTCCTGGTATTCAAAAAGTTTGTTTCATCAACTTGTATTCTTTGATTCTTTCCACTATCTTGTCGATTCTTAGATTGTAGAACTTATATGCTTTGATTTTGCATGAGTACCCAACAAATATGCTTTCGTCCACCCAGGAGTCAAATTTTCCAATGTAACACTTTCTTCCAAACACTCTAAAGCTATTTACATTGGTTGGTCTTCATTTCCATAACATAAATGGATTCTTATCACTATTCATTCCAATCAATCATTTTTTCAATATATGAATGGTTGTATGCATTGCTTGTCCTCAAAATATATTACTTAGCTTGGAGTCATTCACCATGGTTTTGGCCATTTCTTGTACAGTTATGTTTTTCCTTTCAACAAATCCATTTTACTCAGGTGTTCTAGTTGTTGAGAATTTTCTTTTTATTCCTTATTCTTCACAGAAATCCACGAATTCATTAGAAGTAAACTCACCTCCATTATCTACTATTAATCATTTTGTTTTCAAATCAATTTCATTTTCAACCAGTTCCTTGAATACCCTAAAACATTCAAAAGCTTCTGACTTTTTATCAAGGAAGAAAACCGAGGTCATTCTGGTGTAGTAATCAATGAGTAGAATGGATTATTTTTCACCATCCAGTCCTTTTGTTCTAGTGGAACTACATAAATTAGTGTTTACAATCTCCAATTGTTTTTTCATAGAGTATTCCTTTGTCTTGAATTCAACTTTTGCTTGTTTTCCATGCTAATAGTTCTTGCACATAGTATTCATTGGCTTTGCAATTTCTGACATATGTCTTACAAATTGATTCTTGCTAATATTGACAAGATTATCAAAGTGTATATGACCCATTCTCCTTTGCCAAATCCAACTTTCAACTTCTTTTCCCAAACAACAACTTTCTTCTTCGATATCATTCAAGATGTATATGTTGTTTGGAGTCCTTCTCGTTGTTTCCACTAGTTTTCATGATCCTTCTTTCCTTATTTATTTTTTTTTTAATTGAATATAAGTGTGTTTCCATGATCACACATTTGGATCACACGTAGAAAACTATGCTTCATATTCTCAACAAGTAGGACATTTTATGCCACAACATATTTGTTTCCAAGATTGACTGTGCCTTTTCCTATAATTTTGGTTGAGTTATCATTGCCAAACATGACATACCCCTCTTTTTCTTTCTTTAATGTTACGAATATGTTTTTTCTCCAATCATATGCTTTGAGAATCCAATGTCAATATACCAATGGATTATTATATTTTGGGCTTGTAAGACAAACCCACATTCCTAGAACTTCAAATCTTCTTTCTTCCTTTTCCAAGTTCTCTATTATTCCCCTATATGCTTGAAAGGAACACGCCTAGTTTCCTTTGAATAAAATATTAAATCGCTTCTACAATTCTTGGCTATGTGTCCAAAATTGTTATATTTGTAGCATTCAATTTCATAACCCAAATCCCTAAGACTATTATAATTTTTGTCAAACGCCTCACGAGACTTTCTAGGATAATTTCCTTCATAATGATTCTTTGTGTTTTCATAGATACTTATGTTCCATGTGCTTCTTCCCTTTGCAAAGGATCTATGATTTATGGCTTTATGCCCAAAATTATTGCAAGAATAACACAAGCCAAGAAAAATATTTCGGTACATGGGTATGGGTGGTGTTCTAGTAGGTGTTGTTCTTCTAAAATCATGATCTTCTTCTTGGGTCTTCTTCATTAGTAGTTTCTGATACCATGTTCCTCTAAATGCATGATATTTTTCTTGGTTCATCTTTATTTATGTTTTTTTTGTATGTCCTTCTTTAGAGGCTTGCATTATTCTTTCTTGATGGAACCCTTGATAGTATCTACATAACTTCTTTGCTCTTCTTCATTTCCTGTCAACATAGAGATTGAACCCTCATCAATATTTTTTTTTTGTATCCAAGTCCATACTTGTCATAGAATTGTTTTTTATTGCAGATGATTTCATCTATTATTTTGGTGTTATTTCAAAATTTTAGTTGGATGTCCTTCTTTTGTAGTTCATGTCTTAGTGAGACTATTTCATCTTCTAGATTCTTTTTTATTTTCTTCTTTCCTTCCATTTGCCTCTTGATTGTTTCTTCAACCACTTTGGATTATTCTAACTTATTCTTTATATCTATGATAGTATGCTTGGCTTCTTCTGAATTTTTGCTAGGGTTTTGAAAGACTTCCTTCATTTTACTTAACTCTTCTTTGAGAGACTTGTTTTTATTCCTTGCTATTCTTAGATCACTTAAGGAACTGATAAATTCTACCTCAATATTTTTACCAACATTATATGTTGGGGGGGAATCTGGTGCAGTGTATCCGTTTACTATAACTTGTCAAACATCAAATACCTATTCCTACAAAAATTCTCTCATTCTTATACTACAAAAACCATATTTTTTCCCATAAAACAATGACGTTCCATTTTTGGTAAATTCTCCTTGCTTATCCATGATCTTCCTTCCAGTGGTTAGACTGTTCTAGAAGGAATCCGCTCTGATACCAATTGTTGGAATA
>ML782328.1:1271490-1292308 GCA_009831015.1 Picea engelmannii | reverse complement strand
TATATATATATATATATATATATATATATATATATATATATATATATATATTATGTTTTTTCAATTTTTATTTTAAATTTGTGTATTTTTTTTTGGGAGATTTATGGCATTTTTTTTTCTTTTTTCTTTTTATTTGTTTATGAATTTAGTCTTTTAAATATGTTATTTTTACTTTTTATTTAAATCTTGTTTATGAAGTTTTTTTTCATTTCTTTTTTAAATGTAAATTAAAAAAAAGTTAATGAATAAACATTTTTTTACATTTTCAATTTAGGAGTAGTTTTTCACTGTTTCATTTGTGATGGTATGAGTGGTCAAGGCTACAATTTCAATTAGGTAGATTAATTTTGTCTCGAAAAATAAAATTAGTGTTATTGTAAGCACCACCTTTCGATTTGAGGGTCAATTTTATGCAGTGGTATCGGTCGTCAAGGATGTGATTTCAAACATGTCACCATTTTAGCCACCCTCCAAACAAATGGTGCTAACAGTATCACCAATTTCTAAAACAAAGGTTGATTTTGGTGTTTTTGACCCAAAATTTTGGTTTTTTGGGGCCAAAGATCTCGTTTTGAGGTCACGGTTCTTGTTAAGTTGGTAATTATGTTTTTATTGACAATATCAATCAATACTTAGTCAACAACATCTAGTGAGTTTGTAAAAAATTGATACAAACAAAAATATATTTACTAACAGTAGACTCTAACCACTGAGTCTTGTCGTAGTCGAGTCAAGTTCTGATCACAAATTAGAGTCCTACAATTGTTGTAGTAAAATTTTTCCTTTATGTAATATCACATGCAGACTCCATATATTCTTAGAGACCTGAAAAACCATAGCCATGATTGGGAAGCGGTGGTTTGATTGAACAATCACATTGAGCAATGATTGAGAATTTTGTAGTAGTTGATTTGAGCACTTACAGAGAGCATTGATGATTTTTTTTTTGCATTGATTGATGGCATTCAAGAAAGAGACATATCATGACATACACACACATAAGAGCTTAAAAGACAATATGATGGCACAAGAAAAATTGAATTGATTGAGCCTCCTGGTAAGTTGCAGAATAGTTCTTGGGTTGTGACCTTGGAAGCCACAAAGAAGGGAAATGGTAGGTTGGTTGAAGCATGGTGCTCCACTATAGGGTGTTGTGCAGGTGCAAGGTGGAGCGAAATGAAGACTCCCTGACTACACAAGAACCTACCAGATTGAAGATGGAGGCTAAAGAGTAACAGTTCATGGTAGGACCTTTTATACATGTATCTTCCTATATAGTTGGTGACTATTTCGACTGATTTACCTATGTAGATTGGTATGCATGGTTGATGCATAGTAAGGACACTTTTGCAGGAATAGAGACTCCAGATGTCGTTTCACACTTGTTTGGGACGAGCAAGGATTTGAGTGCGGGGGAGATGTTGGGAGGACTCTTAAGCCCTTGTAATAGTCATCTTACATTACACATTAGAACAAGAAAATATATGAATACTTGTAATAAATAAATTAAGTACAAGAATGTAAATGTATAATTCAAGTAAAGGATCTTAATGAATGATTAGTTGGAGGGGGTACAACCACTCCAACCATATGCCTATTGTATAAATACTCATAAAGAAGGAATAAAGACTCAGTTGGTTAACCTTCCCCACAATTATCTCTTCTCTCTTGAGTACTTGTGTGTGTGATGTGCTTTCCCTAATGTAGTCTCTTCATGAATTCCTGTGTAATCTAGAAGATTACAATAGATGGCAATGAGATGGATGTTTATGTTGGATATTTCTAGCGAAATTTATGTCCTAGAATATAAGGGGTCCTATAGGCTTGGTAAGGAATACCATGGTTCACAGATTTTGTTTTGTAGTGTCGAAGTTGGATGTTTCATGCCTACAATAAGTTAATGTTATTGGTTTCTCTATATCTCCATGACGTGTAATTATGTTCGGCTTGATTCTAGTATGTTTCATACCAATCATGAAAATCGATGAGGGGTGGGTGACCACTATTCTTTCACCTCAAGTCATTTCATGTATCATTGACCAAGGGTGTGACCTATCTAAGATAGTCATGTGTTTTTCCACAATCTCGATGATAGGGTGCTTGACCTTGCTAATTTATATGTACCCAATGATGTAGAAGCTAGGAACATGTTGTGGATTTGGCTTGCAAAATTTCTCATCAAAGTTGACATGCTTCTATGTGGATAATTCAATAATGTAGAATATTAGGATGAAAAATTAGGTGTTAATCATATGCACATGCTATAGAGGGAGTTTGTATTTTAGAATTACCTCAAGGCCAAACTTGGCGACCTCTACAATCCATGACTCATTAAAATTGTGGTTTACATGGTTAAATTTTTGAGTTGACAATGATAGAGTCATAAAGTGCCTTAACACACCCATGTTTTCTAAGAAAATATATATTCTTCTTTGACTGCAAAGGTGGGAGGCCAATGAAAATTCTTGGAGAAGCCACTCACTCTAATCACCAACTCATTATTTTCTCTCTCTTGTGGGGCATAGCCAAAACTAGATTGCTTAAGTCTATACACATATCTGATGCCTTGTACCTCCAACACATGACTTGTATTCATGTGATTTTGTGGATTTGGAAATATCCGCCACAACCTTAGGGTATATATGGGTAGATTCAATGGTGGAACGATGCCATATATAGTGGCATGACATTCCTAGAAGGGTTTGGCTGAAAACTTATAGTAGTGTAGCACTCTCACCACAAAAATGGCCAAGGATGAGTTTGAAGAGTCCACATGACTCCTTCAACTTACTCTATATGATGCAGTTATCTAAAAATATGTGTCCAAGCTACACCATTTTATGAAGGTGAATTAAATTTGGAAGGCCATGGGAGCCAAAATTTGGTTGTGGTTTCTTTGGCTCAAGATGGGTGATGGACCCATAAAAAATGTTTTTCGAAAAAATGGCCATTAAGGAAGCTTATGAGAACACCAACACCCTTAAAATATCTTCGAGAAAAGTTACCAATAAAAATGAAATTGAGTGGGAGTTTTTCACTCTTTATGATACAATGTTTAAGTGCCAGGGTGTGTATGATGTATGAAAGGTGGCTAATAAAACATGTGATGCAGGAGCATCTATGACTTCATCAAGCGAGACAGCGCATGGAGTAAAGAATATACAGCTGGACAGCGCCAGCACATACATTTTTGAATTACTTTGAAAAGATTGTTGCGTCGTCGTTTGAATGAAAGAATTCATATGAAACGCCTTTGTATTGTATTGTAGATAAGAAGGCATTTAATAGTTTTAATGCTGTTAGATAGGAATTAACTGTAGATTAGACAGTTTGCTTTCGAGAGGGAAAATGGAATATAGGCACCCTCCGTTGTATTGTTGTAACACATTCAGATTATTGAGGTATTCAGCATTAGCATTCAGGAACAAGAAGGGAAAAAAAGCAGAGAACTGGTGAAGAATCCCCATGTACAGATATTGAATTAATAGGAAAGCTTTGATTCAATTCCATGGCTGTGATTATTCTTTGTGTGTTGTTGATATTATGTTGTTGTATATTTTCTTCTTGTTTTGCCTATTGTCTATATGCTGCATATGTGATTTCATGGCAGGTTCGAAACCTGAGAGAATGAGAGAATGAGTTTCAATCGTTTCTCTGTTTAAGCCGGGAGATTCCTGCATAGAGTGCAGTGGAATACCTCCGCATAGAGTGCGTTGAGGAGGTTGGACAGTTAAACTCTCATTTTCGTTTACCCAGAAGTGTTGTTGAGTTACTCGAACCGTGCAGGTGAAGTGCAGGTTGAGTCGAAGTCTCAGAGGCAAGCCTGAGAAGAGAAGAACAGGAGGGCTGTGGTTAAATTCCATGGACATGTTTATTTTCTGTGTGTTGTTGGCTTTATGCCTTTGTGTTTTTGCTTCCTGTTACTTACTTCTTTCATATGTTGTGTATGTGATTTTATGGAAGAATTGAAGTCAGAGTGATTCTGAGTGGAAATCTCGCGAAAGCTTAGGAGGGAGAGTTCCTAGCTAGTATTGTGGAACAGACCCAGGTGAAGCCCAAACGGGAGAAGTTTCGGAGAGAAGGACTCTTCAAGAGGAAGAGAATCGAAGACTTGAATTCCTGGAAAAGAGTTAACCTGCAAGCGCAAGTAGAACCTGGTTTCTATCGCACATCGGCATATCGGGGTTGGCGAGTGCAAGAGTTGCATGCACGTCGATATCGCGGGTAGCGATTTCCAGTTTCCGTGGAAGCGCCGACTTTCGGAGGAATACGTGGCATGTAATCTCGGGACGTCGGGTCTCGGGAGTTGAAGGGAAAGCAATTGGTCTCATAAGTCGCAAACTCGTGAGGGGGTGAGATAGCGATACTCGGGTATCGGCGACTCGGGACCTCGAAAGTCCAAGTGAAGTTATTTTGGACTCGCGGGAAGCGAAGCTGCGAGATCGCGAGATCGTGAGTCTCGGCATCTCGGCGTATCGGATATCGGGAATTGAAACCCCGAGTGATTGGGAGCACGAAAGGCGAAGTTCCGATCTCCCCGAGTGGAGGAAAGAGAGTATATAGAGGAGTGAGTTGTGGGTTGCGAACTTCCGATAAGGAGAGAGAAGAGACTTGGAACTCTTCGGCCCATAAAGGAGTAAGAAGGTCCTGGTGGGCATGACTTGTCGTCGAGGGCAGGGTGCGACAAGAGCGGTATCAGAGCCAGTTTAAGAAGTTCTCTTTGTTCAGGTAGCAGAGAGAAGAAGATACACCATGCCACCCAGGAGAGAAAGGCAGTCACCTGATCGTGAGGACAGGGACGCCCAAAGAAGGGGTAGGCCAGCAGGGAATCCAGAAATGGAACGCCAAGTACGAGATCTCAGGGTGAGACTCGAAGAGATGGAGACCACCCAGAGGCGTGGTGCGGGTGCAGTAGAGTTCAGCGATTCTGAGGTTCAAGAGGAAGCTGGACATGACCAAGAAGAGGTCACAGCAGAGGATGCCTCGACAGAGCGGTTGATCAGAGCTATCTCCACGATGAGCTCAAAGACAAAGATGGACATTCCCGTCTATGAGGGAAGTCTAAACGCAGAAGAGTTGCTGGATTGGATCCGAGCACTCGATACCTACTTCGATTACGAAAACATCGAAGAGGACAAGAAGGTAAGGCATGCCGTCACGAAGTTAAAGGGACATGCAGCCTTATGGTGGGATGAGCTGCAGGCAGACAGGCGTTCCAAAGGCAAACAGAAGATCAAAAGTTGGGATCGGATGATCGCCAATATGAAGGCGAAGTTTATTCCGAGAGATTACCAGATCACTCTGTTCAGGCGGATGCAGAACCTGAGACAGAAGATGATGACGGTGAAGGAGTACACCGAAGAATTTTACAGGCTCAACATTCGAGCAGGTTACCGAGAGAGTGATGACGAAAAAGTGGCGAGATACCTGAATGGTCTCAGGTACGACATTCAGGATGAATTGAGCATGGTCACCATCCGAACAGTTGAGGATGTGTACCAGATGGCTCTAAAATCCAAAGAGAAGCTGAACCGCAAGAAGGGACAGCGAGGGAGAGGCAGAAGCCAGCCTAGAGGCAAATTTGTTGCCCAATAAATAACACAAAAGCCCAAGGAGGAGTGGAAAAAGCCTCAGGAAAAAGCTGAAAGAGGTGGAACCTCATAGCAGAGGCAGCAAATTGCTGAGCCGAGGAGACAACAAATAGATCAGCAAGGAGATTACGTTGATGCCAATACATTTATTCGTACCCGAGGTAGAGGAAGGGGCTGTGGAGGAATTATCACATGTTTCACGTGTGGTAAAGACGGTCACAAAGCCATAGACTATCCAGATAGGAAGATAGACAGGGGAAAATCTCACGTCGCAGAGGCGCAGAGGCGTGACGTGGAGGATGAAGACACTGGAAGTGGGAAGTCACTGACAGTGCATAAGGTCCTTTTGAAACCTGAGAAAGAGGTGGAGGACACAGCTCAAAGATGTCGACTGTTCAGAACGACTTGCAAGACCAAGGGCTGGAAATGCAAGGTCATAGTGGACAGTGGGAGCACCGATAATCTCGTTTTGACCGAGATGGTGGAGAAGCTGGAGCTGAAAACGAACAAACACCCGAGTCCGTACAAAGTGACATGGCTGCAAAAGGGACACCAGGTATGTGTTACAAAACAATGCTTGGTTAATTTTAAAATGGGTGAATATAGGGATGAGATCCTGTGTGATGTCATTCCCATGGATGTCTGTCATGTTTTATTGGGGAGACCATGGCAGTATGATAGGAATGTTGTTCATGATGGGAAAATGAACACATATACCTTGGAGAAGGATGGGAAAACACATACATTGCTCCCGGGGAAGGATAAAGAAGTGAAGCCAGAAGTTAGCAGCACGATACTTCTCATGAGTGGGAAGGAACTTCTCACAGAGCTGGAGAAGGATGAGGATCCACATTTCTTTGTTGTCAGGAAGCCGAAAATTGTCCTGACAAGAACAAGAGTGGACGACTTACCAGAGGAGATTCAGGAACTGCTGGGAGAGTTCGCTGATATCATCGTGGACGAACTAACTCGTTCGTTGCCACCGATGCGGAGTGTGAGTCACCACATTGACCTCATACCCGGAGCAAGTTTTCCGAATAAGGCAGCGTACAGGTTGACACCTCAGGAGAACGAGGAAGTCAAAAGGCAGGTACAGGATCTGCAGGACAAGGGACTAGTGAGAGAGAGTCTTAGTCCATGTGTTGTTCCAACAGTGCTGAGTCCGAAGAAGGATGGAGGCTGGAGGATGTGTACAGACTCCAGGGCGATTAATAAAATCACCATCAGGTACAGGTTTCCACTGCCGAGAATGGATGACTTGATGGATTTCCTAAGTGGGGCAAATTATTTTTCAAAGATAGACCTCAAGAGCGGATATCATCAGATCCGGATGAGAGAGGGAGATGAGTGGAAAACAGCATTCAAAACAAACGAGGGTTTGCACGAATGGCTGGTCATGCCGTTTGGTTTGATAAACGCGCCAAGCACATTTATGCGACTGATGAATGAAGTCTTGCAGGAATTCATTGGCAAATTTGTGGTCATATACTTGGACGACATACTGATTTTCAGCAAGACTAGAGCTGAACACTTGAGGCATTTGGCCATTGTGATGAGAAGGTTACAGCAGGAGAAGCTGTTGATTAATTTAAAGAAGTGCTCGTTCATGCAGACATAACTCATATATTTGGGTTTTGTGATTTCGGCAAATGAATTGAAGATGGATCCTGAGAAGGTGAACGTAATCAGGAATTGGCCATCGCCAAGGAATGTTTTTGAGGTAAAGAGCTTTCACGGTTTGGCAAGCTTCTACAGAACATTCATTCGGAACTTTAGTGGAATCAGTGCCGCAATGATGGACACTGTGAAAAAGAGGCATAAGGTTTTCCATTGGATAGCAGAGGCTGAACGGAGCTTCAATCTGTTGAAGCGAAAGATAACAGAGCAACCGTTGTTGGTGTTGCCTGACTTTCAGAAAACCTTCCAGGTGAAGTGTGACGCCAGTGGGTATGCTGTTGGAGGGGTCTTGAGTCAGGATGAAAGACCTGTTGCATATTACAGCGAGAAGCTGGATGATTCCAAGCTGAAATATTCCACGTACGATAAGGAGTTCTATGCCATCATACAGGCATTGAAAAAGTGGAGGCATTATCTCATACCCAAGGAATTTGTTCTGTACAGTGATAATCACGCATTGCAGTTCGTGAGTCAACAGGAGAAGCTGAATCAGAAGCATGCAAAGTGGGTGGAATACATGCAGAATTTTACATTTGTGATAAAACACATTTCGGGGACTGCTAACAAGGTAGCTAACGCCTTGAGCAGAAAGTGTTTATTGCTGCAGGAATTCAGGGTTAAAACCTTGGGGTTTGAAAACCTGAAAGATATGTATACAGGTGACGCAGACTTTGGCGAGGCATACGAGGCAGACGAGAACCCAGTTCTCAGGGATCGGAGTCCATGGATTGACTACCTGATCCAGGATGGATTGTTGTTTCGGGGAAATCAATTGTGCATTCTAGATTGCTCTATGAGAGAGAATTTGGTGAAGGAAAAGAACAGTGGAGGCTTAGCAGGTCATTTTGGGCATGACAAAACATTCGCCAAGTTGAGCGAATCATATTTTTGGCCTGGCATGTGCGCAAATGTTAAACGGTTTGTTGACAGGTGCCGGATATGTCAACACGTGAAAGGCTGAAAGCAGAACACGGGGTTCTATCAGCCATTGCCCATACCGGAGAGGCCATGGGAGGCGATCAGTATGGATTTTGTGTTAGGGTTACCGAGAACACAACGAGGAGTTGATTCCATTTTTGTGGTGGTGGACAGGTTCTCGAAGATGGCACATTTCATACCGTGTCATAAGACCAGCGATGCAACCCACATCGCGAACTTGTTTTTCAAAGAGATCGTGCGATTTCATGGATTGTCGAGGAGCATAGTCTCGGATCGGGATACGAAATTCATAGGTCATTTTTGGAGGACGCTATGGAAGAAGCTAGGGACTGACTTGGCATTCAGTTCTGCTTACCATCCGCAGACTGATGGACAAACAGAAGTGGTCAACAGAAGCTTGGGGGATCTGTTGAGAAGCCTAGTGACTGAGCATCACAGCAGTTGGGATCAGATCCTACCAGAGGCGGAATTTGCGTACAACGATTCAGTGAATCAGAGTACAGGTAAGAGCCCATTTCAGATTTTGTATGGGACACAGCCAAGAGGAGTTTCTGAGCTCAGGGGGCCAGAACAGGCTGAAACTAGTAGCGCGAGAGCTGAAGAGTTCGCTGAGGCAATGCGAGAACTTCACACATAGGTGAAGCAATGATTGCAGAAATCGAATCAAGAGTACAAGCGCAGAGCCGATCAGAGAAAAAGGCAGCTTCAGTTTGAAGTGAGGGACATGGTTCTAGCGCATTTGAGAAAAGAAAGGTTTCCAAGGGGGATGTATAACAAGCTCAAGATGAAGAAAATCAGGCCATGCAGAGTCCTGAAGAAATTCGGGGAGAATGCATATGAGCTTGAGTTGCCAGAGGGCATCGGGATATATCCAATTTTTAATATTTCGGATTTATACCCCTACAGGGTTGATGAAGCAGACACTGGAATCGAGGAACCAGTGGTCCAGTGGCAGAAGCAATTACTAGTTGTGCAGAAACCGTAGATGGAGTGCATACTAGAAAAACGAGTGGGAAAGAAGACCAGGAGAAAGAAGTACTTTGAATACCTGGTGAAATGGAGGAACCACTCAGTGGAGGATGCTAGCTGGGAAACAGAGGCAGTGATACAGAAGCAAGGGCATAGTGTGCGAGAGCTCATGGACAGGAGCCCATGAAATCTTTTGAGACGAGGAGTATGATGCAGGAGCATCTACGACTTCATCAAGCGAGCCAGCGCGTGGAGTAAAGAATATACAGCTGGACAGCGCCAGCACATACATTTTTGAATTACTTTGAAAAGATTGTTGCGCCGTCGTTTGAATGAAAGCATTCATATGAAACGCCTTTGTATTGTATTGTAGATAAGAAGGCATTTAATAGTTTTAATGTTGTTAGATAGGAATTAACTGTAGATTAGATAGTTTGCTTTCGAGAGGGAAAACGGAATATAGGCACCCTCCGTTGTATTGTTGTAACACATTCAGATTATTGAGGTATTCAGCATTAGCATTCAGGAACAAGAAGGGAAAAAAAGCAGAGAACTGGTGAAGAATCCCCATGTACAGATATTGAATTAATAGGAAAGCTTTGATTCAATTCCATGGCTGTGATTATTCTCTATGTGTTGTTGATATTATGCTGTTGTATATTTGCTTCTTGTTTTGCCTATTGTTTATATGCTGCATATGTGATTTCATGGCAGGTTCGAAACCTGAGAGAATGAGAGAATGAGTTTCAATCGTTTCCTTGTTTAAGCCGGGAGATTCTTGCATAGAGTGCAGTGGAATACCTCCGCATAGAGTGCGTTGAGGAGGTTGGACAGTTAAACTCTCATTTTCGTTTACCCATAAGTGTTGTTGAGTTACTCGAACCGTGCAGGTGAAGTGCAGGTTGAGTCGAAGTCTCAGAGGCAAGCCTGAGAAGAGAAGAATAGGAGGGTCGTGGTTAAATTCCATGGACATGTTTATTTTCTGTGTGTTGTTGGCTTTATGCCTTTGTGTTTTTGCTTCCTGTTACTTACTTCTTTCATATGCTGCGTATGTGATTTTATGGAAGAATTGAAGTCAGAGTGATTCTGAGTGGAAAGCTCATGAAAGCTCAGGAGGGAGAGTTCCTAGCTATTATTTTGGAACAGACCCAGGTGAAGCCCGAACGGGAGAAGTTTCGGAGCAAAGGACTCTTCAAGAGGAAGAGAATCGACGACTTGAATTTCTGGAAAAGAGTTAACCTGCAAGCGCAAGTAGAACCTGGTTGCTATCGCACATCAGCATATCGGGGTTTGCGAGTGCAAGAGTTGCATGCACGTCGATATCGCGGGTAGCGATTTCCAGTTTCCGTGGAAGCGCCAACTTTTGGAGGAATATGTGGCACGTAATCTCGGGATGTCGGGTCTCGGGAGTTGAAGGGAAAGCAATTGGTCTCATAAGTCGCGAACTCGCGAGGGGGTGAGATAGCGATACTCGGGTATCGGCGACTCGGGACCTCGGAAGTCCAAGTGAAGTTATTTTGGACTCGCGGGAAGCGAAGCTGCGAGATCGCGAGATCGTGAGTCTCGACATCTCGGCGTATCGAATATCGGGAATTGAAACCCCGAGTGATTGGGAGCACGAAAGGCGAAGTTCTGATATCCCCGAGTGAAGGAAAGAGAGTATATAGAGGAGTGAGCTGTGGGTTGCGAACTTCCGATAAGGAGAGAGAAGAGACTTGGAACTCTTCGGCCCATAAAGGAGTAAGAAGGTCCTGGTGGGCGTGACTTGTCGTCGAGGGCAGGGTGCGTCAACATGCATTTACCTTGTCCCTCATAAGTCTCCCCTAAGAAAAGGAGGATGTGTGATGAGGAGTTGACTCTTATGGAGCTATGGTGATGGTTAATGAAAAGTCCCTAGGCCTCCATAGTTTCTCATGTGAGCTTTGAAAGCCACATGGGACTATATTGGACCTGGTTTTCTCAATGCCAACCAATAATCCATCTAGAATTATTTATTGGGGCTATCATTAACAAATGATTTATTAACTTATCCCTAAGTCTAGGAACTCTAATCTAATTACCAATCGGTGGTACAACCCTTCTTAATGATTCATACAAGGTTTTATCTTAGGCCATGGAACTAAGGGTTTGATATATTCTACTTTAGGTTATTCAAATTAAACACATTTTATTTGGGGGCGAATAATTCTAGACAACATAATTGTGATTTGGGAAGGTATGGAATGGTCCCACTATCTAAGGTTGAAATAATTGTTTATTAAGTTGGATTTCAAAAATGTGTAGAATTAGATATAATGACAATGATATTGGCTATGTTGTATTCTTTTACCTTTGGGAAGTAGTTTTTGTGTGCCCTAGTGACCCTATTTGTGGATGTGTTTTCCTCCCTACAAATTAATCAAGCCAAGTCTGAGGGAGTCATCCCATTTTGATTGATATGACAAGGTTGTACCCTATATATAACCCTATATGTTATGGATACAGAATATCTAGGGCACCTCCTCCATAATAATTTTTTGTAGGAACTAATGAAAGGGTATTCCTCTCCGAAGACCAAATGATGGTCATATGGTCAATAAATTTTTTTTATAACTCATTTCATACCATATTATACGAAGAGAAGTTGGTAAAGAATACTCTAGAATGAATACATATTTTTAGTGAATCCTCCATCTCTAAGCTCCAAACTACCAAAACACAATTTTACTAGTTAGCTCAGCAGTCCATTATGGATTGGCTTGTGAACTAGGATAGGTCATAGATCCACCTTGTCCATCCTTTTAAGTTCTTAGAGATTACCTTCACTTTATAGGCCCCATTGAGGACCTTATGGGATGTATTGTTTTTTCTTATGGATAAGAAGGTGGACAATTGGATTTCCCGATCTCTTTTTGTAGAAACGATATTTCATGTGTATAATTTGTCATGTTGGGTCCTTTTCAAGTGACCAATAAATGGATGGAGAAGCTCTTGTGACATTTCTTTAGGTCCTCTTGCATGGGAAAAATGGTTTCTATAGGCTGAATTTGAAGATGTGTTGTAGTGTGAAGGATTAGGGTGGTTTGGGGATTGTTGTGTTATCCCTTCAAGCTAAAGTTTTATGGACTATGTAGGTTATTAGAGTAGTGGAAGGCCAAGAAAATTGGATGTTTATACCACACAATTATATCTTGAGAAGAGATTTTACATGAAAGCAGTGTTAGTAGAATCTCACTTTCTAGTACCTACTGGTAACTCCAACCAAAGTTCATATTTTGGAAACATTTTATGGTAAAAATAATTTGGAATCCCTAGGAATACCTTAAGTTTTAATTAACAAGGAAAGGATACTTCAAACTATCATGATCTATTTTTACTTTGAAGTGTCTTCCTATTATGTAAGTACATCAACATTCATTTTTCATAAATGGGTTTGAGTAAGTTTTTTCCTTTAAGTTGGATGCTTCCAAAGGCAAGGGCCCTTCATTCTTGCATTAGAACTGCGCCAATTCCATGGCTTGAGGCATCATACTCCACGATAAATGTTTTTGTAAAGTCAGGCGCGGCCAGGACGAGAGTTCTACACATAGCCTCCTTAAGTTTTTCAAAATATTTGGTTGCTACTTTAATCAAAGAAAATGATTCATTCTTTAATAAAGTTGTTATAGGTGCCACTATTTGACCATAGTTCTTGACAAACTTGTGGTAATATCTTTTCAATCCTAAGAATCCTCTAATTTTCTTCAAGGTTTTGGGAACTGGCCATTCCCTCATAGCTTTAATTTTTTTAGGGTTCACTTTTACACCTTCATGAGTGATCCAAAAAGGATCCAGAGAAGACTAAGGATAAATCAAAATTCGCAAAAGCAACTCAAGAAGCTTAGAATGGCCTCAGTAGATAGAGAAAGGGAAAAAAAATCAAAGTCTTAAAATCTCAATGAAATTGGCATCATCGCAAAGAGCACGTCACAAGATTTCCAACGATGTAAACGACTCGTCAAACGGAGTTACAGATCAAAAGATATTCATAGTCAAATTTTTGGTCAACCTAGGCCAATCAGTAGGGATGCGTCAGCATCCGTACTACTGACGTCAGCATTCATACATACGGCGTCATCATCCGTACAATGTACATGGAACACAAATAGGGTGACATGTGTCATGTTGATGCCAACATGATGACATGGCAGCACCGGAGGTTGCCATGTGTCACTCATTTTTGGACTTTTCCAGTCAAATCTGTAGACCAATGGGAAGGTGCCACGTGGCAGTCCATATAGCCACATGGAAAACCATACAGCCACCTGGTAGGTGATGTGGCAGGATGACATAACATGATGACATGGAAGAGATGATGTCATTGTCTATGAAATGAGGTGACGTGGGCCAATGAAAGGTCACCATGTGGTAGCAGGAAAATTCCCAAGGACGCCCAACAACCAAAATTTAACAGGGGTAAGGGATTGGCTGGTGCCAACCCCCAGTCCGCTAAATCCGTCGGCATATCTGGCGGGATATGCCACAGCCAAACCACACTCCAAAGTTAGTAGCAATACCAATGAATAACACACACACATATCTATATATATGCCTTGTATTAAAAATGGAGGTCTGCGGGCTTGACCCCGGAATCTCCTCTAACCAAAGCGCCTTAAATATATCCACCAACCAACTAGCCAAACGACTCTGTTGGATATCCTCCCACCAATATTACTTAAGAGATAAGTTTTCCATAGTTTGGGGGTAAAACTAGGGGGCACATGACCATACAGACTGAATGAAAATCGATAAATTCCCCATGAATTTAATTGCAGGTGCAAGCACGGAAACCAAGCCAAATTTTCTTAAGGGCCTGAAAGTGCCAGACTCAGATCGAAGCGTGGAGACAATATTTTTTGGGTAATTCGATGCCACAAATTCAGTGGTGACGTTTGTTTTTTGATATGAGAAAATATTCTACAGCTTAACTCCTGAATGAGGTATACTTATGTATTTTTCCAAATTCTTTTGTTGAATTAATAAAAAGGCCTACCCATTTGAGAACAGGACCCGAAGAAGTAGTCCACCAGGGAATAACTCTGTTATCAAGTTTTTGTGTTCATATCTGATGCATATGTATCTTCATTATTGAGTTATTCCTTCTTTATGGTGCACTTCAATTTATGCTCATTTAATAAAATTCTTTAATAAGTCACATCGATGAAAAGATCCTGGATCATGTTGGTATTAGAGAAGTCATCTTTGAATTGAAATGTTGAGTGTGAATGCTTACTAGGGCCAAACATAAGCAAGGTGAAGGAACTCTTAAGACTTTCAATCCTGAAGTTGGCCATGCATCCCAAAGGAAGAAAATGGCCAAAGAGAACAAGAGCGATGAATAGGAGAAAAACTTCCATATGGTCTTTTATCGCATGCTAGAAATGGTCGAGAGAATGTATGGATACTATGAGAATAGGATGAAGAAGAAAGGGAAGAAGAATGAAGCAAAAGAAGATGATAATGCTTAAGTGAATGAAGGGGTTGGAGAAGACCCTCCCGAGCCTCCATCTTCACCATCAAGTTCTAGTTCTTCTTCCTATGAGCATTCTCATCATTCTCATGATTCTAGCCATAAAACTTATTTTAAGAAACCATTGTTAAATATTGATGTAAAATTTTCTTTTCCTATGTTTAATGGAGATGTTAATCCTAAAAAGATAGATAATTCGATCCGACAGGCTGAAGTATATTGTCATGTTCAACAGATTGATGAAGAGGAAGTTAAAGTGTAATTGGCATGTCTTCAATTGGAAGACATCGCTCTCGTATGGTGGGAGAGAAAACTTCAGGACATAAGTAAGTGTGGTAATCTTCTTTCCTCATGGTCGGAATTTAAATCAGAGATAAGGAAGCAATTTTATCCATTGGGTTATTTACATAAAGAAATGATGGAATGGAAAACTTTAAGATAAAGTAAAGGTCAAACTGTACAAAGTTTCATGGAAGAATTTAGGAAGAAAGCTCTTGCATTAAACATTCCTTTGGATTCTTATGAAACTTTAATGAAGTATATTGGTGCACTTCATAGTTATATTTGTCATACTTTAATATTGTTTAATGCCACCAGCCTTGATGAAGTTTGTGTGCAAGCCACTCACCTTGAGAATAGGGGAAATCATGTTCGAGAAGATCCCACAAAGAAACCTTCCAATATCCCACATAAGAATTTTAAGAAATTTAAAAGGAAGGACAAAAATACTGCCACTGTAAAGAGGGAAGAAGGAAAACCATCTTGCACTCATTGCAAGAAGAATGGTCATGATGATGAACATTGTTGGAAACTACATCTAGAGAAGAGATCAAAACAGTTCGGTGGAAAGGGGAAGACAAAGACCATTACTACAATGCAACAATATCTTGATTCCGATTCAAAAGATGAAGGAAAGATCATAGTGGTTGGAGTACAAGGTAAAGATTCCCTTCATGCTAGTTCAAATTCCAATAATGAATCTCATGATGATAAAATAAAGAGGAATGAATTATTTCATATAATATTTGTATCTAAGCACACTAAGATAGATACATTATTTGATCCGGGTTCTTGAGTAAACTTGATATCTGAAACATTTGTAAAAAAGATGGGTCTTGAAACTAAACCACATCCAAAGCCTTATCCTCTTGGTTGGGTATGTGATAAAGAAAAACTTAATGTTACCAAGCAATGTAGGGTCAGATTTGTTGTTGCTTCAAAGTTGATTGATGAAGTCGATTTGGATGTTGTATCACTTGATATATGTGGCATAATGCTAGCGAGTCCTTATATTTATGATAGGAAAGCAATATTATTTCGTCATGAGAACAAATATCACCTTACTAAAGGGGGAGTGGAATATATTGTTAGATCCCACAGCATGAGGGTAAACACCACACTTGTTAGTGCAGGACAAATGAAGATAATCATAAACACTAATAAGAGATATGTACTCGTGGTCATTAGGGAAAAGGATATTGGAACATCGAAAGCCTTCCAAGGATGTGATCCTTCTTATAAGAAAGAATTAATTGATATTGTTTCTAAGTATGATAATATTTTCTAGGAACCAGATGGATTACCTCATAAGAGGGAAATCCAACATGAAATACATCTTCAGCAGGATTCTCCTCTTCCTAATGTGGGCATGTAAAGGATGTCATTTGTAGAGATGATAGAGATAAAAAATGAGGTACAAGGATTATTGGATCAAGGGGTCATCAGGCCCATCTCATATCCTTGTGGTTCTTTGATCGTGATGGTGCCAAAGAAGGATGGCACATGGAGAATGTGTGTCGATTATCGAGCCTTAAATAAAATCATGGTGAAAAATCGATACCCTCTTCCTTGTATAGATGATTTACTTGATCAATTAAAGAATGTTGTTTATTTCACTAAGTTGGATTTGTGCAGTGGATACCATCAGATCAGGGTTGCAGAACAGGATGCATGGAAAATTGCCTTTAAAACCAAACATGGATTGTTTGAGTAGTTGGTTATGTCATTTGGGCTTTGTAATGCTCGGGTAGCCTTCATGTGTGTGATGAATGATGTATTCAGTCCATTCCTAGATGATTTTATGATTGTATATTTAGAAAACATTCTTATATTTAGTGGGACTTGGGATGAACATGTAAGGCATGTAAGACAAGTATTGGATACTTTGCAAAGGTAAAAGTTGTATGTAAAATTGTCCAAATGTGAATTTGGTAAGAATACACTTGTGTACTTAGGTCATATTGTGGGAGGACAATTGAGAATTGATCCTTCCAAGATTGATGTAATTGTAAATTGACTTGAGCCCAAAAGTGTAACTAAAGTACAAATCTTCTTAGGTGCATTCCAGTACTAGAGGAGATTCATTTCAAACTTCTCTTTTATTGTAGCTCCTTTGCATGCCTTAACCAGTGTGAAGAACACTTTTCAGTGGGGAGGAAAGAAACAAAAATATTTCGACACTTTGAAAGAAAATATCAGTACCGAATGAGCATTAGCACTGTCAAATCTTCAACATCCTTTCAAGATCGAGACAGATGCTAGTGGATATGTCATGGGTGCAGTATTTATGCAATATCGTAAGCCTATATGTTACCATTCTGAAACTTTTAACCAAGCTATTGTTAACTATCCTACATATGATAAAGAGTTATATTCATTAGTTCAAAGCGTAAAGAAATGGAAGCACTACTTGTTAGTGAAGGAAACAATCATACATATAGATCATCAACCCTTACAGTATCTCCAAGCACAAACCAAGATGCAACAATATCGACATTATAGGTGGATGGTTTTTCTTCAACACTTTCATTTGGTAATCAAATACAAAAAGGGTATGAGTATCAAGGTAGTTGATATGATTTCTAGACCTCCTATTGTTGCTTCTATTATTTTGAAGAATGTTTCTTTATATCATGATAGCTATGTGGAACAATATTTCATTGATGAATATTTTAAAGAAGTATTTGAGAAGCTAACCCATGGTGCACATGTAGAGAACTATTGTTTGCAGGGAAAACTAATCTACCATCTTGGAAAGCTATGTATTCCTATAAGTGAATGAGTCCATGTAATATGATAATCTCACACTTCTCTTGTGTCTGGGCATTATGGGGTAGGAAAAACTATGGCTCATCTACAAATATTTTGTTACCAACCTCATATGAAAGAAATTGTAACTAAATATGTAAAGGGGTGTGTGATGTGTTCTACTTGTAAGCCCACTAATAGAAAATTGGGGCTATACTCACCACTTCTTGTTCCATCTCATCCATGGGAAAGTATCCCCATGGATTTTGTAGGGGGTTTACCAATGTCGAAAAGGGGTCATGACTATTTATATGTTGTAGTGGATAGGTTCATCAATATGTGTATCTTGATGCCATGTAAAAATCAGATCATTGTTGAGCATACTGCTAATCTCTTCTTTCAATATGTTTGGGTTCACTTTGGGTTACCCACATCCATTATCTTGGATCGAGATACTCGATTGCTTGGGGATTTTTGGACAAGATTGTGGAGAATGATAGACACCAAGTTGAAGAGGAGAAATGCTTTCCATCCATAGACCAACAAATAGACATAGGTTATTAACTGAATAATGGTGATTTTTCTTCGAGGCTACTGCAGCAAGCATCCCAAATTATGGGATGAACATATACCCTATGTACAACATGCTTACAATTGAGCCTTACAATCCTCCACTTAGTGTTCTCCTTCCGAGACATGTTTTGGATATTTTCCTAAGGTCCCTTTGGACTTGATGTATGGGAGAGATGTTGATTCAAATGAAGAAATAAATGAATACATGGCCCACAAGTTCATTCATAGGATCCAACAGGTACACCAAGCAGTCAGGGAATAGTTGGAGAAAAGCCAAGAGCAGTATAAAGCTCCACATGACAAGCACAGGGTTGATCATCAGTTCCAGGTTGGAGACCATGTATGGCTTAACATCAGCAAGGAGAGATTGAAGGGTGAAGGCAAGAAACTCAAGCCCATCCGATATGGACCCTTCACTATTTTGGAGAAAAGTGGTACCAATTCTTTTCATCTAGACATTCCACCTTATATGCATATTTACTCAGTTGTAAATGTAGAAAAATTGAAAATTTTTTAGCCTTCCATGATCATGGATCAGGGTGAGGAAGTTTCAATACCTTCAGTTGATGAGTTTTCTCCTGAGTACTTGGACGAGTTGAAGGAAGATATAATCCTGGAGAGAAGGACGAGGACTTCACACAGGGGTGATGTTGATTATCTTCGAGTGGGCTTAAAAGGAACACATCCAAGCAAGGAAAAGTGGATTGAGAAGGAAAAGGTGAGGGAACTCTTCCCTCACTTATCAGTTGATTGATGAAATCTTTTGGTGGTCCAAAAATCTCTCAGTGGGAAGGCCTGATCCAAAAAGGATCCAGAGAAGACTAAGGATAACTCAAAATTCACAGAAGCAGCTCAAGAAGCTCAGAATGGCCTCAACAGATAGAGAAAGGGAAAAAAATAAAATTCTTCAAAGCTTAGTGAAATTTACATCATCGTGAAGAGCGTGTCACAAGATTTCCAATGACGTAAACAACTCGTCAAACAGAGTTACGGATCAAAAGATATTTTTGGTCAAAGTTTTGGTCAACCTAGCCCAATCAAGAGGGATGAGTCAGCATCTGTACTACTGATGTCAACATCAGTATGGATGAATTCATCATTCATTCAATGTACGTGGCACACACAGAGGGAGACACGTGTCATGATGACATCATCATGGTGACTTGGCAATGTTAGGACCACACTATGCACCTTTTTGCCTATACTTTTTGCCATTATTATACCCTTCATCACTTGTATTTAGACTCATAATATCACTCCATCCGATCATTCCAAGGTATACAACATCCTCTCTCATTACTATATGCTTAATCTGCTTTGCATAATATTTTACATCACTTTTGTACTTAACCATTGATTAGAAATGCAAAAGTGTCCAAAACTGCAGATTTGCATTCAAGGCCTATTGCTGAAACACAGAACCGATGTTGAAACACGGAGCTGCTACACAGTCCGAGGTCGCAGATGCTGAAACACAGAGCTGCTACACAGTCCGAGGTTGCAGATGCTGAAACACGGAGCAGCTACATAGTCCGAGGTCGCAAAATGCTGAAACATGAAGCTATTACACAGTCTAGAGTTGCAGATGCTGAAACACAGAAGAAACTGCCAGAACCGACGATGCTGAAACACAAGGAAGCCGCCACAGTCAGCAGTCAACACAGTCAGAGCGCAATTCACGTGGCTGAAACAGCCCGCGAATTGTGATGCTGAAATAGCATCAGCAACGATGAGAAGAAGCTGTCACACCAGCCGTAACAGCAATACCTCGTTCAGTTCCTGTAATAGCATTCGGTTGCATGAAATCAGGACATCCTATGCTGATTTAGAAAGAAGATCCGATCTAGGATAGGATTCAGATATGCATTGTAATGATTGTATCGAAGGGATTTCCTCTTTAAATCAGAGGAAATCACCATTCGAGGGATCGAAGTTTTGATATTGAAGCAACTCCAGAGAAGCGGGACGTGTTCTATTCTTTCAATTTGTAATGTGATATTTCGACAGATGAATATAATACTACTTTGATCATTCGTCTCTAAGCTTTCCCATTTCAGGGGAATCTTGTGAGAAGGGAGGGCCCACCTTCATCACAAGATTCACCCATTAGTTAGAAGTGTGTTAGTATAATTTCTGTTTATTCTTTGTTTAACTATCGTTTGCTGAAACACTGTTTTAATGGATTTAGCTTTGCTGAAACACTACTGACTCTGTCTTAGTTTATTGAATGGAATTATAATTCTTTTTATCAGCAATCTTGTGTGATGATCTTATGATAGCAGAGATTTGATCAAGGGTTCTTGCTCAGACAGAAAGGAACCAAAACATCATACCCTCTGTAGGATTCGTTTACTGCTGCAAGTGTGCTAGCCAGGGGTTCGGTTAAAAGGTTCCTGCTCAGACAGGAAGGGATCCAATTACCTCGACTTCTGTAGATTTCATTTACCTCAGCAAGTGTGCTAGCCAGAGATTTGGTTAAAGGGTTCCTACTCAGACAGGAAGGAATCACAACACCTTGTCCTCTGTAGATTCCATTTCCTTCAGCAAGTGTGCT
>ML782328.1:1247080-1258202 GCA_009831015.1 Picea engelmannii | reverse complement strand
TTTTGTATTAAAAATGGAGGTCTGTGGGCTTGACCCTGGAACCTCCTCTAACCAAAGCACCTTAAATATATCCTCCAACCAACCAGCCAAACGAATTTGTTGGTATATCCGCCTGGCAATATTACTTAAGAGTTGAGTTTGCCAAAGTTCGAGGGTCATACCATGGGGCGCATGACCATATGAATGGCATGGAAATCGATAAATTCTCCATGAATTTAATTGCAGGTGTAGGAACATAAACCTAGACGAACTTTCTCAAGGGCCTGAAAGTGCAAGACTCAGATCGAGGTGTGGAGATAGTCATTTTTGGATAATTTGATGCCACGAATTTAGTGGTGTTGTTTTTTTTTTATCTAAGCAAAGATTTTGCAGCTTAACTCCATAATGAGGTATACTTATGTATTTTGCCAAATTCTTTTGTTGAGTTAATAAAAAGGCCTACCCATTTGAGAGAAGGACCTGGAGACGTAGTCCACCAGGGACGAATGTCGTTATCAAGTTTTATGTTCAAATCTGATGCATATGTATCTTCATTATTGAGTTATTCCTTCTTTATGATGCACTTCATTTTATGCTCATTTAATACAATTCTTTAATAAGTCACATCGATGAAAACATCTTGGATCAATGAGATACAATATGACCCAAATATTCCACTTCTTGAACCCCAAAGGCACACTTTGAAGGAGTTTACATAAAAAAAATTCTCTTCCAATAGTTCTAATACTTTCTCAACATGTTGTACAAGATCTTCCCAAGATTTTATGTCGATTAGTATGTCATCAAAAAATACTAACATGAATTTTATAATGAAGGGATTGAAAATAGAATTCATCAAACTTTGCAATGTTGAAGGTGCATTAGTAAGTTCAAATGGAATAACCAAAAAATCATAATGACCTTCATGTGTTCTAAAATTTATTTTGGGAATGTCTTCCTACCTCATTCTGATTTGATGATATCCTAAATGAAGATCCAACTTAGTAAATAATTTTTCTTCATGCAATTCATCTAATAATTCATCAATGACAGGAATATGAAACTTATCTTTTATGGTCATTTTATTGAGCTATCTATAATATGGACACATATACCATGAACCATTCTTTTTTGTTAACCATCACCATGGGTGAAGAGAAGGAACTTTGGCTATGTTGAATGATTCCAACCTCTAAATTTTCTTGGATCATACGCTCAATCTCACTCTTCTATGCACATGGATATCTGTAAGGCCTACTATTAGGTGGTAGTCTCCCCGGTTGCAAATAAATAACATGGTCATGATCCCGATCAGGTGAAAGACCCTCAGGCATTTCACCAAATACCTTGGAATGATTGTTGATAACTATATGGAGATCTAATGGAGAAGAGGATATAGATGTTTGAACATCAAGTGAGCACAATTTTTTAATTACACCATGGCGTCCCTTTTTGAGTAACTTTGTCATGATATAAGAGATTATCACCTTAGAGGGTTTCCCTTGGATACCTCTAAGCTCAATTTCCTTTCTATTTGAGGAAAATCTCATGAAAAGATCTTGAAAATTAAGGGCCATTGTTCCGAATGATTGTAACCATTGGAAACCTAATACAACATCAACACCACCCATTTGGATGGAAATCATGGGACTGTACAAAAAATGTTCTCCCATATCGAGCTTAATACTATGAAACTTCCTAGAACAATTTATGGTACCTCCATCTACAATCATTACTTGAAACGCTGGTGTTGGATATCCAAAGAAATTGAGATCTTTTGCCAATTTGTAATTGATGAAATTATGGGTACTACCAGAATGAATCAATATTCTTACCCTTTTTTTTATGTATCCTTGTATCTTGAGGGTTTGTGGAGTATTGATGTCGGCCAATGCATGACAAGATATTGTTGGATTAATCTCTTCTAGATCTGGATCTTGTGATGGTTCCAGTTCTTAATCTTCTTCCTCTTCACAATTTATGTAGAAAAAATTATTCTCACTGCATTTATGCCCCTTACTGCACTTCCTATCACAATTGAAACATAGTCCCTTTTCTCTTCTTTCATCCATTGGTTGAGGTCTCCACCTTGTCCTTTGAGGTACAATTGTCTTATGAACCCCAAAATTATCTCTTCTTAATGTGTATGCTTCAATGGTAGACTTGTGTGTAGCCTTATTATGGGATTGAATATGAAGAGAAAATTTCATAACTTCGATAATATTTGCAGGATGTTTTAAAAAAATATCTTGTTTGATGTCTTCTTTTAATCCACCCATGCAAGATTCTAACAAATTTTCATCACTTATGTCATCCACCCTTATGGCCAATACTTGAAATTATGAATTATAATCTTCAATATCACTTAAGTGCTTGATTCTTGTCAAATAACTAACGTCGTCATGTTCCCAAACTTTCCCATATTGTGCTTCTAGGTCTCTTTTAAATAAACCCCAAGTATAATGATAAAAATGTGGCTTCCTTTTAGCTATCCATTGATACCATTGATATGGTTTATTCTCAAAGTTCAAGGTTGCTATGTGAATCATTTTCTTATCATCCATAATATTATGTAGATCAAAATATTGCTCCATATGTTCCAACTTTCCATCTATATTATGTTACATATTTATTTTCATATTTTCATCCATCTTATGTTCCATTTTTTTCCTTATTTTTAGTGATATTCTTTTCCATCTAGTGATAAATATCTTGGATTTCATCTTGAGTCATGGTTGAGCTCTTTGGAGGTTTAGCTGGTGAAGTAAATTTTGGAGGAGACTTTGGATCCATGTGAAAAATAATAATTGTCCTCTTTTTCCTCTTTATCACAGATTTTGAATCACCAAAAATGGATCTTCTAATAAAAATTTATGCCAACTATAAGTTGTGTATCTTTCAAACCCTTAATTTGGAGTCTATCCTCCTGGATGACCTTCCTTCTGATGTATTTCTGAAATTTCAGCTCTTTTGAGTCTGGAATTTTAGCCTCTAGTAATCTAATATGTATTCTCTAGAATGTCATAGGTCTGACGAAAATTTGTTGTGCCAAGTGAAATTTATAGTAAGTTTCCCAAACCTTGCCAATTTTTGGACTTTTCTGGAGAGCAAACTTGCACATAATTCCATGTGTCCAATATTTAATACTTTATTTTGAAATTTGTACCAAAAATACTATGTACTATACTATTTCAAACACAATTGGTGGCACTAAATTTGGAACCTTTTGAAGAAGATATGACTATTTTACCCAAAACACATGTTTGAGACTAGTTATAGGACTGGTCAAAGAACCCTACCTTCCACAAACTATATCACCAAAATTAAAACGATCCAAACTCTGAAATTTTTTCCATGTGAAATTATCTATATTTTCGCATCATTCTTCAAATTTCATAGCCTGAAACATCACTAAGAAAAATTTATAGAAAAATTCCCAAAAATACACTTTTGAGACTAAATTCTGGATGAGTAAAAAACCTTATCTTCCATAGGATATATATCCAAAACTATAATGACCCATAACCATAAATTTTTACCACATGTAACTTGATATGTCTTCTAAGTAACCTCCAAATTGTGTTGTCTGAATTGGCCCAGAAAAAAATTATAGAAAAAATGCTAAGATGACTCACTTGGAGAAGAAAAACCCTAGGATTGATGCTCTGATACCAAATGTTATGATCCAATGCCTAAAAAATGATAAAAAGTCAATGAATACAATCCACTTCAAGAGGGAAACCTCCTTTTACAATATATCCAATTCTGAATACAATATGGTATGAGATAAGATTATCCTAAGACTAGGTCTCCTTGATATATATATATATATAGGAGACTAAGGGTACAATTATATATGAAAGGGTGCAATGAAGGATTCTATCCAACATACAAATATAACACTAGAAATTTAATAATTCAATATCTAGGGCTTAATAAGGGGTTTTATACATAACATGAGGCTTTGTCTAGGGATTAACACTCTTGACATGACAAGTTTATTCTAGAATGAGTTGAGGAGGTGGTCATAAATAATTTTTTTCTTAAGCTAGGTGTGGTTTGACTTATGGTTTAGTAGAAATACTAGAAGTGGAATGGTTCTAGACCATTCAAGAAACACAAATTTATGGATTCCCAATGATTGTTAAGAGTCAAACCTAAGACAAGTACCAATTAAATAACCTCTAGAGGCTTGTCTCCAAATGATATACATGGTTGGTTTGACTCCATTTAGTACAAAAACCTTTTTTCAAGCCTAAAATGAATACATTTTTCCATGGTCCTTGATTTTGGGTGGCCTTCTGCTTGGAAAATGCCTACGATATCTAAAAGTTCTACAACACAAATGTCTCTTCCATCCTAATACTGAAAATGTCAAGAATATATCTTATTTCTACCCATATGCCAAATTATCTAGGGTTGTGTCTCAAACTTATGTGACCAATTCCTCCCCAAGTTTGTTACTTGGAAATTTTCTCTCCTTAGTGATAAGGTCTTGTGGGTCATAGAATTCCTTACAACATGACATCTTGTTAGAATAGAGATTATATTATTTTTATGGAAAAAAGGAATGAATGTGTATTTAAAAATGCTCATTTTGCTCGATTGACCTAGTATGATGGAGCTCTAATATGTGAAAACTTGTGTTTACTAATCTAGATCTAGGATGAAAAGGGAGATGGGATTCACACATCTCCAATGAATGTTGGAATTATCAAGGTCAACCCCTAGTACTATGAGTGGAGTCACTAAGGAAGTTCACTCTCCTTCTAGATCATCTATTCACATTGGTGGATCAAATCAAATGGTAGGTAGATCGATTGGCTAGGAAACCTTTATTTATTTCTTCAAATTTACATCTATGATATTATTGGTGAGAAGAGAGATTTTCATCATTACTATGTAGTATAGGACATCGACTACTTATAACAACTACCATTGATTGTCCAACCCAAGTATAGAGCCTCTTGCCTAAGTATCAAGTACTTTCAATTGCATAATGATGTCTCATGACCATTCATCCACCCTTCCCCTTCCTTATAATAAGTAATGGAATTGACTCTAATTCATTGCATTGGAAGTGGAATTAGATGATGGAAACGAAAAGACTGAACATAACAAATAGGTAGGTACAAGACAAAAAATTGGCGATAAGTTTCGTAAGAAAATAAATAGTGAACATATAAATTGAAAAGAGTTATTGTCTCAGTCAACCATCAATAAAAGTGAAATCCATTGGTATTATGCCACTCCATCTATCATACCACCTAATGTATGAGTGCAATGAACTTTGAAGATGAATTCGTGAGCACCACAATTATCCACATCCTCCTTGACCAGAGAATGACAAGTTCCTCATGATGAACTTAGTTATTTCTATGGAGAAGCAACCATAGATTTCTGAAGAAGATAAATGGAACACCACCTAGACTCTCGAGGATACACCATTTATTAAGTGGAGCACAAACTCTTATGATCGTGACCCTCTTTCAAATCTAAGTTCCATCACTGCTACTTGATTTTTATGGTTATAATTATTGTGTCCGTATGACCAAATATATATTTTTTTGTTTTGTTTTGTACATTATGGCCATGGCCATATTATTTGGACTTGTAGCACTTATAAGACATATACTTCTTATTTATTTTTTTATGAGTGCTTAATTTTTTTACTATGGTAACTATGTTTATGGCTTACCTTTTGTTTTATAAAATGCCTATACATATTGTTTTATAATAGAGTTTACGAGAAGAATTTTATTAAAAAAATGATCACAGAGATAAAGATGCACAAGATTAATAAAGTAAGTGGTATAGAGAAAAAATTTAGTAAATATCTTAATTGACGAATCTTTTGAAAATGAGCATATACGTATCTCTCAACTATATTCTTCCAAGGAAGAGAATCAAGGTCAAAACATGTTATGTGGTACCAAAGGGGAAGTTGGGGCTCTTAATGACTATGGATATGCCAAAGAGTATTCTCTAGGTGGCAAAGTGTTAATGCAAGATAATTGATGTGATATTTGAATGCCTCTATGTGATTAAAGTGATTATGCGTGATTTTAAGAAAAGTCAAGAATGTTATTGTAACGATTGAATGCATTGTGATTGAAGTGTTAATTGTGTATTTTTAATTGAAAATTCAAAATAATTGGTTTGATTCTTGAATTCCTCTTAACATAAGTGTTATAAGAATCAAACATGCCACCAAAAGAGAAGGGGGGATGAAGCATAAAATATAAGCATCGCTTTCTCATCCGTACGTCCTCTTCATACACAATAATGGTTTTTTTTTTATTATGTATTCTAAGGAATCATAATTCTAAACATGGTATAAAGGTGGATGATTATGGTCTTTTCTAGAATTTGCATTCATTGAAATATTAAAATTGAGGGGCTAACGAGGGAGAATTCATTCATGTTTTGTGGTGTATATACATTTTTTTTATTATTATCAAAAATGATTATATTTATATCAAAATGGGGTTGTGGTCGAACCATCCAACTTATTAATACAAAAATTATCATAGCTCCAGTCTTTGCAAATTTGATTTGTTTTTTTAAAAAAGTATAAACTATTTTTTATATGTTCTATTTTTAGAGATTTATAATTACTATTTTCTACTTGGCAGTACAAATTGTCCCAATCAAAATACAAGCATACAAACCATGTCTAGTTGAAAAAAATAAAATAGAACATGCATCTTGAGGCTTCATTCTTGATACTAGCCTTAGATGCTTGAAAATCAATTGGAAATTACATTACCTGGAGTGGCTCTTGTTGAAATGTCTATTTTTCCCTTTCTAGCCTATGATCCATTTCATGTGATTCCATTTAGTGAAAGGGTGGCACTACTTAATATACTCCATTCCCTACTACCCCTTTTCCTATTTATCGTTTCTCAATTTTCCCTTTCATTTCCTTTAGTTTTTCCTCCATTTCCTCCATTTTTATGTTATTATTACTTTCATAAATCTCTAACTACACATTCCTATTATTAAGAACTTCTAATTCCCTACTACCCCTTTTCGTATTTATAGTTTCTCAAATTTCCCTTGCATTTCCTTTAGTTTTTCCTCCATTTTTATGTTATTATTACCCCCATAAATATCTAACTACACTTTCCTATTCTTAAGAACTTCTAATTGTGAATTCATTCCTATTATTTTATATTCCTATTCTTAAGAACTTCTAATTGTGAATTCATTCCTATTATTTTATATTGGAATGCTTACATGTCTAACTCATACTTTTGTTCCCATTCCATTCTCCATTTTTCCCATTTTCTCACATACAGTCCATGACATAATTCCTGGACTTCCTCTAAATTTAAAATGGAGCATGCCCATTAAGGCTTCAATCTTGCTACCGACCTTGGATTCTTGAATGCCAATTGAGAAGTTCATTACCTGGAGTGACTCCTTTTGAACTATCTTTTCTTCCCTTGCCATCATGTGATTCGTTCCATATGATCCCACTAAATGAAAGGGTGGTGTTGTTGAATCTACTCCTTCCCCTGTTTCCCTTTTTCCTATTTCCATATTCTCAATCTGTTATTGCATTTCCTTCATTTGTTCCTCCATTGCCTCCATTCTTATATTATTTTTACCCCCATAAATCTTTTACTTTACTTGTCTATTTTTAAGGATTTCCCCTAATGAATCCATTCCTATTATTTTTCGTTGATAGGCATGCATGTCTAACTCATACTTTCATTCCCATTTCCTTCTCGATTTTTCCCATTTTCTCACATATAGTCCATGACATTCCTAAACTTCATATGAATGTCTTTCACAACATCAGACTCCTATTCTCAATTCCATTGTTTCAGAAAAAGAAACCTAATGGAGTGGACATAGGGGTTATCTGTTATTCCAGAAAAGACTCAATTTCCCCTACAATCTCCCAAATACCAAAGAAAAGAACCAATTCATGGTTTCCAATTTCCTCTATTTCCAAACAACAAATTGGTTTTCCATATCTTGGCTAATGACACTACTCTCATATATGGAAGAATAAAAATGCCAAGCCTTGGTTTCAAAACTCCATTGAATTGTGAAAATATCCCACATCCTACCTGCTATCCCATCATTATAGAGCTCATAACCAAGATTTTAGGATTGGTGATGCAATAAGGTACAGAGTCTAGAAGGGATTTTAAGAGCTTTGTCTCCACCGACATCCAACACTGCCACTTGGCTTGAGGGCTCGATTTCATAACTAACTACCCTTGGCTTAATACAAATCATACAAGGTAGCATAGGTATAAGAGTGGTCTAATTCCCCTATATTTTCCCTCAAATTTCATATTCTTAAGGATGTTGCTTCATTAGCGTGTTTATCAGCTAGTGCATTAAGTTTTGTTAAGACTTGGTGGTAAGTTATATTATCAAAGCCGCCAAAATTTGATCTTTGAGAACAAGTCTACTAAAATGGGCATCCTTTGGGGTTGTCTTATAATAGATGCATCTTATTAGTATTGTAGAACCCCTATGAGGATGATTTGGTTGAACCCACACTTTTAAAATTGGTAATCCTTGATATAGAGTTAGAGTCTCTGCTTGAATTTTGATTGCTTTTCCGAAAACCCCGGTGAAGGAAATAAAAATATAAAAATAGAGTATACACAAAATTAACAAAGAGTGAAGCATATGATTATTTGAGAGATAGAGATGCAATAAAAACATAAGCGATAAAGAGAAGACTTGGAGTAAAAATCCTAATTGATGAAACTTGTGAAAATGAATGTGTGTTTATCTTTCAAGTACTTTGTTGTACCAAAGACGAAGTTGGGACTCGTAATGGCTATGGATGTGCCAAAGAGTATTATCTATGTACCAACGAGTAACTTGGTGCAAACCTCATGGTACCATTGAAGAAGCCTTGGAAATAGAGGAAATTGTTGTGGCCTTGGTGTGAAATACTAGGAAGCCACCATCACATTGCTTAAATGAGTTGAATTCAATGGGTTGAGCTCATCCGTTGTGCATATGTGAATCAAGATGAAAGAACTAGAACCTTATGATGGGAGTCACAACACTAAGTTGTTGGGAAATTTCTTTTGGGACATGGAGCAATACTTGGAGCAGGTGAAGGAAATTCCAAATAGGGAAAAGGTAAATGTTGTCTCTATGTTCTTGAAAGAAACTAAAAAAAATTGGTGGATAAACCGAGTTGAAGACTTGGTAGCTAGGAGGACCAACGAAAAGATAAAAAATTGGGCAGAGATGAAGGAAATCTTGAAAGAAAAGTTTGGTCTGGGAAACCAAGCTTGTGTTGTTAGAAACTAATTGTTGGCTTTCAAGCACATTGGCAGATCTAGACTTATATCAAGGAGTTAGTTAGCTTGATGTTGGATATCAAAGAAATGTCAGATGAGGATAGGATTTCCCACTTCATGAATAGTTTGTAGACTTAGGCATAGAGTGAGACGTGATGACAAAATGTGCAGACCCTTCTGAAAATGATCACAATGAAAGATAAACTATTGGACTTTAGGGATGAAGATAAAGTAGGTCCAAGCAACGATGAAGGAAAACATGAGAAGAAAAGCAAGAAGACAAAGGATAAGGGAAAGACGAAGGCATCCAAGAATAATGAAGATGGTGCAAAGCATCTAGATTCACAAAAGGAGAAAAAGTCAGTTTCTTGTTGGATATGTGAAAAGGAGCATTATGTTAAGAAATGTTCGTTGAAGAAAAAATTGAATGCTTTGGTGAAAGTGAACAACCCATCCGTGGGTGTGTTGCATGTTTTGGGAGTTGTTGTGGAAGTAGAAACAACGATTGCTCAAGACTTTGACATGACAACACTTAGCTATGTTTGGGAAGATATCAATGGGAAAATGACTTTGGCTATGGTGGACATTGGTGCTACTCACAACTTCATGAGAGAATACATTGCACGAAGCCTTTGATTGCAATTTGAGCAGGAAATAACTTCTTTCAAAGAGGTTAAATAAGGTGAAAAGGATATTGTTGGCACATCTAATAATGTTCCTATGAAGCTTGGATAATGAATCGGGAGGGAAAGGTTCATCGTAGTTTCGTTAAACGATTACAAAGTTTTTTTGGGGAAAGAGTTCATGTAGACAGAGAAGGAAGTCCCCATATCACATGTTGATTGTTTAGATATCATGTCTGGGTCAACTCCATGTCTGGTGCCTACAGTAAAGGGGGGTCGAGGAATGAATATTTCATCCTTCTGGTTGGTGGATAACCATTGACCTTTTATGGACATTGATGGATGATGTGAAGAGATGGTTGAAACAAAGAACTTAGACGAATAAAAAGTATTAGCATACTTAGAATGGCATGTTAGCAATATTGAAAACATCTTGGGTAACATGGTTCAGGGAATGGACAAGTTCGTTGAATTCTATGAGGAAATTATGTTGAAAGAATAGAGGGAGACCGATGAAACAAAGACGCAAGATCTTGAGGAATGAAGAGTGGAGTTATTTGTTGCATAAGTATGTGATGGGGAAGAAAAATAGTCATGGTACAGCCATGCTAAGAAGGAGGTTGGACAAATCACAAAGACACTTGGAGGTAGGGAATGACCTTATGATCCAGAAATTGAGCACCTTGTTGAGGAAGGTGAAGGTCAAATTGGTTCCAACGTCCCGCTATTGATGTATTTGATGGAGACGTATGGTGACACTTCGCATGATGTGATGAAGTAATATGAGGATGGAAATGGTGGCTCGTCGAACCGCACCCTTCCACTCTCACATTGAAACATGAGAATGTTGGCTTGTTTTCATGAATACGAAAGGGAGCCCACTTGACGGTGCCTCGAAGGGAGGCATCATGACGACTTAGGAAGATGTGATGGTTGAGAAATTATGAAGAGAAATGGGTGATTTTGATGTTGAGGTGATATCTTGTGAACTTGTCGTTATGGTCGGACTATATACTCAATTAGTGAAGGAATAAGGGGATCCAACACACATTGACAACAAGATCAATCAGGGTAACAACGCAATGTCATTGGTGATCACAAAATATGAAGTAATGTTAGGATTTTTGGGAAAACAATGACTTGGAGTGGGGGAAGGTGTAAAATATCGAGAGTTGGCCTAAGCACGCGCTCCTCCATCACAGGCCATGATGGATGAGTCAAAAGAGAGAGAGAGAG
>ML782328.1:1235887-1246915 GCA_009831015.1 Picea engelmannii | reverse complement strand
TCTTGGGAACACGTCGTTCCAAGGACGAATTCACCAATAATCGCTTGTGATGGAAATTAATTTGATGGCTTGATCGAATATGTGGGATAGGTGGGCGCTCCACGGAAGAAATGGGTGCCCCACCAAAAATATAGGATGGTTAAAGGCATCAATTGGATGTTTCAACAAAGAAAATGCCTTGACCAACCAAACGAACAAAAAATGTGAGTTTGATAGCTTGGACACCTTGGGCATTTGCCATGCAAAGCGAATCTTTCCAAGGAAAATTCCACTGGACGCTTAGCCAAGAGACTAGCCAAGGAGAAATCATGAACTTGACTTGGGTGCCCAAAATCAAAGGTTGAACAAGTCAGACAAGTGAGCAAGAGTGCGCTTGGGTACGTTGGATGACTCACCCAAGGGACATGCTCCCTTTGGCAGAAGTTGACCTGAACCGAAAAGTGGAAAAAACAACCAAGGGTTGCGTCTCTCCATGGTGAACAAAAGCGTCACTTGAAAAGGTCGAACACCTATATAACCAAGGGAGGAAACCATTTGGGAGGAATCAAGAAACAATCAAGAGAGATCAAGGAAAAGAGTTCTAAATCGAGCAAGGGGACATTCAAGGTAAGGTATAACCATAGGCATTGCAACTATGAAGCATGAAGGAGTGGTGATCCGTTCAGATTTCTAACTGTAGTGATGAAGGAAGGTTTCACAAGGATGACTCAACGAAGACGAGTTGTATTGTTTTCACACAGGTTCTTCGTAACATACAGAAATCTCCTTCACAAAATTTCTTTGTATTGCATGAGTGTTTGCATCATCCACTGTTGTTCTTCTTAAGTAAAAATGTTGGGTATTAGGCCGATTTAGCCACCCACCTGCATGTTTTGTTTCTATTGTGTATGGATACTTTTGCTTTTCTATTGTATGGTTTAAGTGTAAGAAACACAAACACAACTGAAGTAACAAACGAAACAAACGAAAGGTGTAGTCCGAGTTACGTAACTTTTTGTGGCCTCACCGCCAAATGAATGACTCTGGTGTGGCATGGTGATTGGGAATGTTGGGTGATTTTGCCACCTAAACAAAAGGTTCGTAAGGCCCATGGCATCAACTAGCTAGGAGGAGACACCTAAAATCCATCCATGCTAAAGGTTCTACGATCCCTAGGTGATTTTGACGGTTGGTTGGTCTCACAAGTCATAGACAAACTAGCAAACAATTTTTTTTTTTATGAATAGAGAATGAAAGTATTTATATAGATAAAAAAAAACAAAATAAAAAATAATAAGTATATCCAATTTAATAATATACATTTTTTAAAAAGACAATATTTAATTTGACCAAGATTTTTAATCATAAAAATTATAAGTCATTCAATACAAAATATTTATTAATGTATAAATAAATAAAATATTTAATAACATAATGAAACCCTTGAATGAGCTTGAGCTTTCTCGAAAACACTTTGTGAAAAGTTTTGAAATATCCAACATTTCAAGTAGACACTCCATCCATCATTAGGGACATAGATGTTAGAAAAGAGTGTTGAGTAGTAGTATTTAAGGGAGAGGAGATAACCCTTGAGGGGAAAGAATAATGATAAATTAATGAATAGGGTTGTCAAGTCATTAGTTCTAAAAAAGACAATTAAAGATATTAAAGAATTGAAATATTAAAATATTAAATTAAAGGAGAGGTCATCTCCTCTCCTTTAATTTAATATTTTAATATTTCAATTCTTTAATATCTTTAATCCTCATTTTTAGACCTAAAGAAGTAACAACCATATTCATTAATTTATTATTATTCTTTCCCCTCCATGGTCATCTCGTGTCCCTTAAATACTAGTCTCAACACTCTTTTATAACGTCTTAGAGCTTCAAATGCATGTGATGATGGGTGGAGTGTTTTCCATAAAGCTCAAGTTCATACATTAAAGTGTGGAAATCTACACACCAATCAAGTTAGCCGGATTTGACTACATTTTGTGAAATTTAAATTCAAATTAAATAAATATTAAAAAACCATATTAAATAAAGATCCATTTAACTCCACATCTATCAAGTGCCCAAATGGATCAAATCTTTGGAGGTGTAAACCTTTTTTACACCTGGAGAGATTTGATCCATCTAGGGGCTTGATAGATCTAGAATTAAATGAATCTAGATTCGTTTTATTATTATTTTGGGGAGTAAATTATGATGACTAAATTTAAATAAAATAAATAAATATCTTAACATACAAATAAATAAAATACTTAATTAAAGGGTTTGTCTAACTGTTCTACCATTTCCCTATTGTTTAAATTGCATTTTTGAATGTAGAAATGGATCAAAATGGACAAATTTTGAGGAAATATAGCCTAAAATAAAACTTAGAATGTTTAGCCTACTACTTTATT
The DNA here is from genome assembly GCA_009831015.1 of Picea engelmannii. Lineage (NCBI taxonomy): Eukaryota > Viridiplantae > Streptophyta > Pinopsida > Pinales > Pinaceae > Picea > Picea engelmannii. Next base: position 1,244,526 of record ML782328.1, on the reverse strand, counting down.
AAATATATTTTGTGAAATTTAAATTTAAATTAAATATGATATCTTATTAAATAAATATTAAATATAAATATATAACTCCATTTCATAACTACAACCCACACATTTACGTTTTTAATTTTTATTTTTTTCATAATACATATGGGTATAATGGTTAAGAACAAGTGTTTCCTCTTAAGAGGTCACAGGTTCAAATCCAGAGGGGGTAGGGTATGTATACCTTTGTAGACTTTACCAGTCAAATCGTGTCATAAGGAGGAAAAGAAATTGAAAATTAGAATATTCTATAAAGAGGGATAATTCAAAAGGGTTAGAAATGATGAGTGATTAGAAAAATAAAAAGTGTTAGAAAAAAGGGAGGTTGATATTGCAAACAAATTAAAGATTCAGAGATAAGGTGTCACAAGGGGAGCATAAAGAAGATGGAGACCTGAATGTGTTGTGAGAGTGGGGGGAGTCTTCAAGATAGGGGGACTAATGGTTACGATGACAAATGACTTTGGTCAAAGCAAATGAGGTGCTTAGATTTAGTGGAGTGTTCAAAGATAGCCGATTTTGAGATTTGGTTGTGGATGGTGTCAACTATATGCTCTTTAAGCTTGAAGGTTCTTCCAGTTTGGCCTATATAAGACTTGATTTGGTTGTGGATGGTGTCAACTATATGCTCTTTAAGCTTGAAGGTTCTTCCAGTTTGGCCTATATAAGACTTCCCACAGAAGCACAAAATATGATAGACTTGTGGCTAAGCATTGGGTCCTATTTGTCTTTTTGATGTTCTAAGTAGTTGTTTGAGGATCTTGTGGGGTTTGGACACAGTCTTAATATTATTTTTCAGCAAGACTCTTGCAATATGATTAATGGTTCTTTGGATATAGGGAAGAGAGAGAATAGCATGGGAGGGTCTTCGGTTTAAATTTGGAGGCTGAGTGGAACTCTTGGTTAATTTGAAATAGAGAGTAGCGATTGGTCAAAAGGAATTTAGTTTAACTCTCCACATTAATTTTATATTTTTATAAACTCTCCTCAACCATTTTCCTTCTTTAATTATTGTTTTCCAATTTGACTTCATCTATTTTATAACTAATTTAGTTTAACTTTCCACATTAATTTTATATTTTTATAAACTCTCCTCAACCATTTTCCTTCTTTAATTATTGTTTTCCAATTTGACTTCATCTATTTTATAACTATTTTCTCAGTTATTATTTTTATTTCAATCTCTCCTAACCTAACCCCTATTCAATACTTTATTATTTACTAGCATAGCAGTTAAATAGTTGTTGGTTAACGCCGAAAGGCTGATAAGATGAAACAAATTCTTAAAAGAATATATTAAATTTTATTGTTGATAAACAAATAAACGATTGCGCTTCATTTATCTTGTGTTAATATTTTAATTTATGTTAATCACTTACGTGGCAATGAGTTAGCTATCAAACTAATTTTTAAATATGATTAGGTAAATGTAAAAAAGTAAACACATAAACAGATGTCTTTATAATAGCTAGGAAGTTAATGATTTAAATGACAGCCATTTATTTTGTGTGATTACTGAGAATATTCCAGCCATATTTAATCATGTCCATAGAAAACTTATTAAGCACTAAACCCCTATTAAATCTGCCCATTGCCAATAGGTGTACCGGAGTAAATATACTCAATCTTTTCCTCATTACGACCGTTAATAATTATCTAATGCCAACAGCTACTTTTAATTACAACTCATCAGCTTTTTATGTACCTAAATATCTCTAACATCAAGATATTATTTCAAATATATTAGGTTTAAATAATGAGTTTTTCCACATGGTGTTTAGTGTCTATGTTTTCTGTCGAAGCGAAAGAAAATAGATCTAAGTGGACAACTTTAACTCAATCAAACACAATTATCTGAGTTGTAACAATGAATTCAATTCAATGCTTATTAAAATATCGGACATGGAGGACCATATATCAACGGCGGTAACAGGTGAAAGATGATGTGAATAAAAGAAGATCCACCAAAATAAAGAAAATGCACGATTGTCGGGAAAAGGAAGGAATGCATGATTGCACAAAGAGGAAAGAAAGAATAATCGAGAATGAAGATGCCGGAAAAAGGAAAATGCCAAGAAAAATATGATGACGAGAGCAGACTGGAAATCTGATAATGGAAGAAATACATTCCCGGTGCCGACAGGATTAGCATGAAGAACACGTTCTCGTCCAGTTTATTTTTTCTTTGCCGTAAGATCGCCGTAAGGTATAAAGTTTGAAGTCAATCACAAATATCTAAGTTGTTACATTGAATTTAAGGCTTATTAAAGAGAAAATGCCTTCATATCTTTCTCAAAGAAGAAAGAAAATGCATAATAGTACAAGGAGAAAGAAGGAATAATCAAAAGATAACAGGGCGGAAAAGAGAGAAAATGCATAATAATACAAAGGAGAAAGAAGGAATAGAGAAAATGCATAATAGTACAAGGAGAAAGAAGGAATAATCAAAAGATAACAGGGCGGAAAAAAAAATATCTGCCTTCGAAGTAAAGAACCTTCAAAGTAAAGAAAAAGAATGAAGGATAAGAAGCAGCGGATGAGGAGACAGATGAGCACACTCACTGAGTAGGGTGCCGTTCATCGTTTATAGAGGAAGTCTGATAATGGAAGTCCAGAAAATTTTAAGTAACTTCTTGTTGTTCTTGCAACTCTGCCTTGGCTTATGGCAGATCGTGAAGCTCATCCTAGTGGATAGTGCTGGTACAAGGCGGAATCGGATGGTTGTTGTCCGCAGTTTACTCATTACTGCAACGTTTCTGGGGCCGAGTCTTCAAGCTGCCCTTCGGCCTGTCTCGAGCTTACGCATTACTGCAACGTTTCCCAGGCCGGGTCTTCAAGAAAGTGGTTTGCGTTGTATAGACCAAGGCTCCAGGGTTACATGATGAGTTGGCCGCCTTCCCAAGCCACCCGCGTGGTGAGAGATCTGAGATTATCGAACTGTTCGATCATTTCCGACTGGAGAAAAGGGACGGAAACAATATGTTCATCAATTGCCAAATTTCATACTACATTACTGGTGAAATGTGGCAGATTCTGCTAACCATGGGAGAAATCCAATACAAATTTGTGTATTTGAAAGGTATTGGTTCTCAATACCGAATTTATGTAATTTAGTTGCCTTGGAGGTAAATATTCAAAAGCCATGAGTGACTCGCTCCTTTAATAATTTTCAATGGAAGAATTAAATATAGCAGGACATTTATTAAATTTTCCTTATGATGTATATGAAATTCACTTTATGCCGTGTAGTCACTACAATGATACAATAAATTAACAACTTCATTTTATTTTTAAAATTATATACATAAAAAATTATAATTTTATATCACATTTATATTCTTGTAATAAAATACAAAATATCAAATTTATGTTTAAAAAAAAAAAATTACAAAATGCAAATGAAAGAGATTTTATCATTATTCGGTATTTATATGAAAATTTATATTGATGACTTGATTATAATATAAATATTATTATATTAATGTTAGGAAGGTATTTTGTTTTTTTAAATTCATAAGAAAAAGTCATAATATTAATAAAATTAATTAATTTAATGGATGAAAGTGATACAATTATAAATTTTTTTATTTTTATTTTCATAGGATCAATATTGTAGTATTAATAAAATATTATATAATAATAAAATATTATATGATAATAAATGAAATTCAATTTGAAGAAAATTATTAGTCGTGGTTTTATAAAGGTCAATATTTTTATAAGCGGAATTTTATAACAATCAGTGCATTAAAAGCAAGTTAGTGGAAGTTGAACTTGGCTAGGGAGGTGTTGGCACCCAAAGTTTTGGGTTTATTTCGCAAGCGCACACAAATGAAGTTGTACACACTCATTTCAAGTTTTGTATGCACCCATTGTAATTTTGCATGTGCTAAAGCTAAATGCACAGAGAATGGCATTGAAAGCATGTCGGTCTGGGTTTTGATACTGTGTGCCAAGCTTTAAAGTCTATCAAATGTGTACTGGTCCTAGTTTTGATGTGCACCAGAAATCAAGAAGACACACATTAGAATCAAGAAAGGAATCATCTGAAAATCCTCTCAAATGATTACTTCCAACAACATAAGGGATCGTGGAGCTAACAAAAGATGAGTTGGCGAGGTAGTGAGGATTTCTGTGATTCCAGAAGACTACGTGGACTAGAGGCATGTGCCAGAAACATGCGAGGTAGTTTTGTCAATAAAACAAGTGGAGTAAAGCATAAAGAGAAAGAGCTCTAGAGTAGAGAAAGCTATAAAAGGAAGAAACAACATTATAAATAGAGTTAGATGGTTAGATGATGAAAGAGTCGAACACTAACTTAGAGGGTCCATTGAGTTATTGTCTAGTGTGTCAATCTCACTTTCATCCTTTGTAATGTTGTAATGCTTATGAATATAAAGATAAGTCTGTCATATGTATGAGGTCTCAAGAGGAGGTGCATTGCACAGTGTGTTGTATTTCTAAGGATTTATATAAAAAGGGATGTGCAAATTTGTTTCTATCAAATATAGTTTGTTTACTGTATGTTTATGTTCAATGGAATGAATGGACTAATAAAGTTGCAACAATTCTGATCTATTGTGTGTTTATTATGTGTAACTTGGATATGTGTGTGTATTGTTTTACTTGTTAGCATAGTAAGCCGTCAGATATGGAATGTATGAATGTCATCTAGATGGATCCTGGTTTGTTTAGTCATTCATCCCTGACACAAGACCTTATGGTATCTGTGATCCCATCTACATCTCGGGTGAGACCTTCCTCGGTCTTGGTTGAGGATTGATATGTTGATGCTCTAGGGATTTTGTTGGTCAACTCTGGATGAACCCTAGGTGTAAACTCTCTAGCGTTAAGAAGGACGCGCACAAGCGTGAACAAAACACCAACATGAGGGTAACAAATTTTCCTCACTGCCACTCAAGCTACACCAAATTGACTATTATTGAACACATATTATGCAAACATGATAAATCAATCACAATGGGGAGTTCACATATTACAACAAACATAGTAAAATAAACCACAACTTGGAGAGTTTGTCACATATCTAACCCCCTTGATCACCACATCAAGGAGATGGGGTATTTTTTTGTCATTTCATCTAACTCAATTTCTTCTAGATACCTTGATTCAATCCCCTCGAATTATAAACTCATTTTATGGGTTGAAGACTCCATGCAACACCTTTTTTTGCTTTCATTGGATCCTTTTTCAATGTGTGCCCGCACACACACACACACACACATCATTCCATCGAATCTATTCAAATATTATCCCATCAATCCCATTTGAATCATTGACCATTGATCCCATTCAAAGGATCGAACATCAACCACTTTTGAGTGTCTTGCCCAATTTTCGAAAGGAAATACTTTAGGGTTTCTTTGAAATTGGTCATTGGCCACATTTCAAAGTAGTGCTCAATTTGAAGGGAAAGGATAGAAATCCTTCTTCGAAATTGGACATTATCCACATTTCGAAGTTGTGCTTGAATCAAATGAGAAAGGTCATTGGACTTATTCAAAATTGGCCATTGGACACATTTTGGAGTTGTGCTTGATTCAAAGGGAAAGGCCATCAAGTGTTCTTCAAAATTGGTCATTGACCAAATTTCAATGGTGTGCTTGATTCAAAGGGAAAATTCCATCAAGGCTTCTCCAAAGATGGCCCATTAGGCCTATTTTGAAGATAAACCCGATATTTGAAAGATACACCGCCAAGCCTTTTCTAAAGAAGTAGCCCAACCTCAAAAGATGAAGGCCAATGACCTCTTCAAAATCTTAACCCAAAATTCATCAGGGAACTTTCAAACATAATCCTTGATCTTCAAAGAAAATCCTTTAGGCTAATTCAAAGATTTTTCATGACTACAAAGGAAAGGCCTTTAGCCTTCTTCAAAGTACAAACCAAAAAATCAAGGAAAAGTGACCCACTTCGAAAGATACACTTTGAAGTAAAGATAAACAAGATATAATCCATCAAGCCTTTATGAAGTGCGGACCAACTTCAAAAACAACAAGGAAAGAAGGGCATCGAGCCTTCCTCCAATACATTAATCCCAATGCATAAGGATTTCAAGTCATATTTCAAAGTTGTCCCCAATTTTAGAGTCAACAAAGAGTCCAAACTCAAATAAACAAGATTGTGAGATTCAAATGAAATTTGAATTTATAAGGTTTGAAGGCCTATTCAAAGGGTCATGCTTCATGTTGGTGCTTTTCCTATGACCATGGCAACATATATGATTATTTAAAACTTATCAAATCTTCAATGGATCGAATTTGAAGTACTTAGAATAAGTTGGAATCCAATGATATAAGGCTATTCAAAATCACTTAAGTGAGAAACTAAGCAATGCAAAAAAGAAAGCATGAAAAACTTCTTATAACCATGAATTCGATTTCTAAATTCATATACAATAAAATACAAGCTTAACTTCGTAATCATAAACATGAATTCAAGAAGATATGCATTGATTATATTTTAAACAAAATGGTCCAAGAAATTGGTTCATTTTGAGAAATTTACCACCCAATCATAAGAACAAATGCCACCCCCAAGTCAATCTATGAGGCCACCAGGGAAAATTGAAGACATTGGTCAAAGACTCTCAAGTCACTCAGCCAACCCAATTTCTCTCAAGCTTAGCTAGATTTTTTACCATAGAATACTCCAGGAAACCATCCAACCAGCATAGCCTTAGTACTCTCTTCCACTTCCCCACACAGCACAAGGAATATACTTCCCTTCTCTACTCAATAATCCCTTGTGAATATTCTTCCCTCTAGTTCTCTTCACTATGTGTAAAAAGAGTCTAATTTAATGTCTACCTTTAAGAATAACATTGAAGAGTTATACCTCGTCTCTTGATCACTCAATGAATAATAAACTATGGGTAAAGGAATGGTTTCCTTAAATAACCTATCATATATGATCCTCTGCATCCTTCTATCTCTCTTCTCAAGTCCACCATCTTCTCTTCCACATCTCTATTTGGTCTTCTATGGGTTTGAATCTCAATCCCTCACTTGAGAATGCAGCTCCAAAACTTTAGAGGTGTGTTAACATGAGATAATGGTTTGAATTATGAGAGTGATGGTAAGAATGGGGTTGAATGAGAATTCCCTAGATTGTGAGAATGAGTGAGTTGGCATGAAAATGGTGACATTATTTGAGCCAATTTGAATATGCATGAAAGAGAGTGCACATGAATAGAGGAGGTTCAAATTCTTACGAGGATGGAGTCTCTTACATTCCTCGTGATGTTTGTACTCAACCCCTATGCATTCCTAACTATGGAATATCCACCAACCACTTCCCGCGTTTAATTATGTGAAAACAAATTGTGAAATTTTGTACAATTTTGAAAATTTTCATTAATGGAGGGTGGTGGTGAGAATCCACCCCCTCCCCCCCCCCTGCCCTCTCCCATGTGAAAAATTGTCCAAGTAGTTTGGTTTGTCTATCTAACAACTAAAAAATGATTTTTGTGCATATTTGAAGGAAGGACAAAGTAGTTTCTTAATAAATGAAAAGTGATGAACAATTCTACCTATTTCAAGGCCTTACTTAAATGTGAGGTAGTGCTTGTAGAAAATACAAATATGCATGAGCTTGGGATTCAAACTAGTGGGATCAATATGCATTGTGGATTCTCATTTCTTACTATGTATTTCTTTTATAAATTATTTTTTTTATAAATTGAAGAGTTTGTATGTTAAGAGTTTGTATCATATTTGGAACATTATTCATCTTACCACTTTTACTCTTAACAATGGAAGTCCTTGAATGTTTCAAGAACATTTGACTTATATTTAAGAAAGTACACCCAATTTTTTCTTGAAATGTTATCAATAAATGTCGCAAATACTTGGCTAAGAAATCTGAGTTTTCATGGAGATAGAGGTCACTCTGCACCAATTCTAATTGTATTCTTACTCTTCATTATTTTTCAAATTTATCCCTATATTTCATACCAAACATCAAATTAAAAAACCATACGTCAATCAAATCATAATAGGGTCCCCCTTCTTTCTCATAAATATTCTATTGATACATCAATCAAATCATATTATTCATTAAAATGTTTATATATTTTCTTCAAAAAACTAACTTTGTAGGTGCAATCCACCCTTGGGTGTGTAGGTGCCCTCAATCCACTTCTTTTAATTTTTTATATGATGCTTCATATAAACTTTCTTTGACAAGAATCCACCATGTATCGAGAGGTGGGACATTATTTACACTACCAAGAAACCACCTAACCCAAATTAATGGTCATGATGACTCGACCAATGGAAAATCCTCTTTGGGGGAGTGTGCTAGTAATTCTTGAGGAATCAAACCCTAATGTAGGCTATAACAATGGCTAATTTTCACTGAACCATTTTGGGTTTCATTTGTGCCAATATTTTTTTTCATCAAAATTTTCATTGATAGTGACTTTATTTTCTACTTTGGAAACTCCACATATTTCCTTAATGAAGAACATAGGACAATTGACTCTATATTTTCCATTATTCATAGCACTAATGTCTTCTTATTCATGCAATTTAGCTTCAATACTTTGAATATTGAGCCTTAGGATTACATAAGTGTCAATAATA
>ML782328.1:1207168-1225671 GCA_009831015.1 Picea engelmannii | reverse complement strand
TATTCAATTTTTATTTTAAATTTGTGTATTTTTTTGGGGTCTTATGCCTTTTTTTTTTCCTTTTTATTTTAAATTTGTTTATGACTTTAGTCTTTTAAATATGTTATTTTTACTTTTGATTTAAATCTAGTTTATAATGTTTTTTCCATTTCTTTTTTAATGTAAATTAAAAAAAATTAATGAATAAACATTTTTTTACATTTTCAATTTAGGAGTAGATTTTCATTGTTTCATTTGTGATGGTATGAGTGGTCAAGGCTACAATTTCAATTAGGTAAATTAATTTTGTCTCGGAAAATAAAATTAGTATTATTGGAAGCACCACCTTTCGATTTGAGGGTCAATTTTATGTAGTGGTATCCGTTGTCAAGGATGTGATTTCAAACATGTCACCATTTTAGCCACCCTCCAAACAAATGGTGCTAACAGTATCACCAATTTCTAAAACAAAGGTTGATTTTGGTGTTTTTGACACAAAATTTTGGTTTTTTTGGGCCAAAGATCTCGTTTTGAGGTCACGGTTCTTGTTAAGTTGGTAATTATGTTTTTATTGACAATATCAATCAATACTTAGTCAACAACATCTAGTGAGTTTGTAAAAATTTGATACAAACAAAAATATATTTACTAACAGTAGACTCTAACCATTGAGTCTTGTCGTAGTCGAGTCAAGTTCTGATCACAAATCAGAGTCCTACAATTGTTGTAGTAAATTTTTTCCTTTATGTAATATCACATGCAGACTCCATATATTTTCAGAGACTTGAAAAAGCATAGCCATGATTGAGAAGTGGTGGTTTGATTGAATAATCACATTGAGCAATGATTGAGAATTTTGTAGCAGTTGATTTGAGCACTTGCAGAGAGCATTGGTGACAAAATTTTTGCATTGATTGATGGCATTCAAGAAAGAGACATATCATGACATACACACAAATAAGATATTAAAAGACAATATGATGGCACAAGAAAAATTGAATTGATTGAGCCTCCTAGTGAGTTGCAGAATAGTTCTTGGGTTGTGACCTTGGAAGCCACAAAGAAGGGAAATGGTAGGTTGGTTGAAGCATGGTGCTCCACTATAGGGTGTTGTGCAGGTGCAAGGTGGAGCGAAATGAAGACTCCCTGACTACACAGGCACCTACCAGATTGAAGATGGAGGCTAAAGAGTATCAGTTCATGGTAGAACCTTGTATACATGTATCTTCCTATATAGCTAGTGACTATTGCGACGGATTTACCTATGTAGACTGGTATGCATGGTTGATGCATAGTAAGGACACTTTTGTAGGAATAGAGACTCCAGATGTTGTTTCACACTTGTTTGGGATGAGAAAGGATTTGAGTGTGGGGGAGATGTTGGGAGGACTCTTAAGCCCTTGTAATAGTCATCTTACATTACACATTAGAACAAGAAAATATATGAATACATGTAATAAATAAATTAAGTACAAGAATGTAAATGTATAATTCAAGTAAAGGATCTTAATGAATGATTAGTTGGAGGGGGTACAACCACTCCAACCATCTCCCTATTGTATAAATACTCATAAAGAAGGAATAAAGACTCAGTTGGTTAACCTTCTCCACAGTTATCTCTTCTCTCTTGAGTACTTGTGTGTGTGATGTGCTTTCCCTAATGTAATCTCTTCATGAATTCCTGTGTAATCTAGAAGATTACAATAGATGGCAATGAGATGAATGTTTATGTTGGATATTTCTAGTGAAATTTATGTCCTGGAATATAAGGGGTCCTATAGGCTTGGTAAGGAATACCATGGTTCACAGATTTTGTTTTGTAGTGTCGAAGTTGGATGTTTCATGCCTACAATAAGTTAAGGTTATTGGTTTCTCTATATGTCCATGATGTGTAATTATGTTTGGCTTGATTCTAGTATGTTTCATACCAATCATGAAAATCGACGAGGGGTGGGTGACCACTATTCTTTCACCTCAAGTCATTTCATGTATCATTGACCAAGGGTGTGACCTATCTAAGATAGTCATGTGTTTTTCCACAATCTCGATGATAGGGTGCTTGACCTTGCTAATTTATATGTACTCAATGATGTAGAAGCTAGGAACATGTTGTCAGTTTGGCTTGCAAAATTTCTCATCAAAGTTGGCATGCTTCTATGTGAATAATTCAATAATGTAGAATATTAGGATGAAAAATTAGGTGTTAAGCATATACACATGCTATAGAGGGAGTTTATATCTTGGAATTACCTCAAGGCCAAACTTGGCGACCTCTACAATCCATGACTCATTAAAATTATGGTTTACATGGTTAAATTGTTTAGTTGACAATGATAAAATCATGAAGTGCCTTAATACACCCATGTTTTCTAAGAAAATATATATTCTTCTTTGACTGCAAAGGTGGGAGGCCAGTGAAAATTCTTGGAGAAGCCACTCACTCTAATCACCAACTCATTATTTTCTCTCTCTTGTGGGGCATAGCCAAAAATAGATTGGTTAAGTCTATAGACATATATGATGCCTTGCACCTCCAACACCTGACTTGTATTCATGTGATTTTGTAGATTTGGAAATAGCCTCCACAACCTTAGGGTATAGATGGGTAGATTCAATGGTGGAATGATGCCATATATAGTGGCATGACATTCCTAGAAGATTTTGGCTGAAAACTTATAGTAGTGTAGCACTCTCACCACAAATATGGCCAAGGATGAGTTTGAAGAGTCCACATGAATCCTTCAACTTACTCTATATGATGTAATTATCTAAAAATATGTGTCCAAGCTACACCACTTTATGAAGGTGAATTAAATTTGGAAGGCCATGGGAGATCAAATTTGGTTGTGGTTTCTTTGGCTCAAGATGGGTAATGGACCCATAAAAAATGTTTTTCGAAAAAATGGCCATTAAGGAAGTTTATGAGAACACCAACACCCTTAAAATATCTTTGGGAAAAGTTACCAATAAAAATGAAATTGAGTGGGAGTTTTTCACTCTTTATCATACAATGTTTAAGTGCCAGGGTATGTATGATGTATGAAAGGTGGCTCAGAATACATGCATTGACTTTGTCCCTCATAATTCTCCCCTAAGCAAAGGAGGATGTGTGATGAGGAGTTGACTCTTATGGAGCTATGGTGATGGTTAATGAAAAGTCCCTAGGCCTCTATAGTTTCTCATGTGAGCTTTGAAATCCACATGGGACTATATTGAACCTGGTTTTCTCAATGCCAACCAAGAATCCATCTAGAATTATTTATTGGGCCTATCATTAACAAATGATTTATTAACTTATGCCTAAGTTTAGGAACTCTAATCTAATTACCAATTGGTGGTACAACCCTTATTAATGCTTCATAAAAGGTTTTATCTTAGGCCATGGAACTAAGGGTTTGATATATTCTATTTTAGGTTATTCAAATTAAACACATTTTATTTGGGGGCGAATAATTCTAGACAACATAATTGTGATTTGGGAAGGTATGGAATGGTCCCACTATCTAAGGTTGAAATAATTGTTTATTAAGTTGGATTTCAAAAATGTGTACAATTGGATAGAATGACAATGATATTGGCTATGTTGTATTCTTTTACCTTTGGGAAGTATTTTTTGTGTGCCCTAGGGACCCTATTTGTGGATGTGTTTTCCTCCCTACAAATTAATCAAGCCAAGTCTGAGGGAATCATCCCATTTCGATTGATATGACAAGGTTGTACCCTATATATAACCCTATATGTTATGAATACAAAATATCTAGGGCACCTCCTCCATAATAAATTTTTGTAGGAACTAATGAAAGGTATTCCTCTCCGAAGAACAAATGATGGTCAAATGGTCAATAATTTTTTTTTATAACTCATTTCATACCATATTATACAAAGAGGAGTTGGTGAAGAATAATCTAGAATGAATACATATTTTTAGTGAATCCTCCATCTCTAAGCTCCAAACTGCCAAAACACAATTTTACTAGTTAGCTCAGCAGTCCATTATGGATTGGCTTGTGGACTAGGATAGGTCCTAGATCCACCTTGTCCATCCTTTTAAGTTCTTAGATATTACCTTCACTTTATAGGCCCCATTGAGGACCTTATGGGATGTATTGTTTTTTCTTATGGATAAGAAGGTGGACAATTGGATTTCCCAATCTCTTTTTGTAGAAATGATATTTCATGTGTATAATTTGCCATGTTGGGTCCCTTTCAAGTTACAAATAAATGGATGGAGAATCTCTTGTGACATTTATTTAGGTCCTCTTGCATGGGAAAAATGGTTTCTATAGGGTGAATTTGAAGATGTGTTGTAGTGTGAAGGATTAGGGTGGTTTGGGGATTGTTGTGTTATCCCTTCAAGCTAAAGTTTTATGGACTATGTAGGTTATTAGAGTAGTGGAAGGCCAAGAAAATTGGACGTTTATACCACACAATTATATCTTGAGAAGATTTTTTACAGGAAAGAAGTGTTAGTAGAATCTCACTTTCTAGTACCTACTGGTAACTCCAACCAAAGTTCATATTTTGGAAACATTTTATGGTAAAAATAATTTGGAATCCCTTGAGTTATAATTAACATGGAAAGGATACTCCTTGCACATTGGTCTCTCCTTTAACGACCACCACATTTGGTTATCCACCTTGGCTCTTTTTGAAGAAAAAACCTTGGCCTAAAAACCTAGGTTATTGTCCTAGAGACTTATCAAAAGGCATTGTGACTACCAAGGATTTTTATGGTGGTATCTCTCACCTTTGGAAAATGTAGGAAACTCTAAAAGTATAATTGTGTCTCTCTTTGTTATGATCCAACACCTTAAAAATGATAAAAATTCAATGAATACAATCCACTTCGAGGGGGAAAGCTCATTTTACAATGTATTCAATGCATAATACATTAATATGAAATGAGATAATATGATCATAATACTAGGTTCTCCTTGATATATATATATATATATATATATATATGAGACAAGGGGTACAATTATAATCAAAGGGTGCAATGAAGAGTTCTAGACTACATACAAATATAACACTAGAAATGTAATAATTCAATATCTACAGCATAATAAGGGGTATTATACATAACATGGGGATTTTATAGGGATTAGCATGCCCCTCCCCTTCAAACAAGTTTTGTCCTCAAAACTTGAATAATTGTGGGTGTTTCTACATGAAGAACCTGTCTTACCATGTTGCCTATTCCACTGATAGGTTCTTCCATTTGACAAGGTACTCCAGTAATTGCTTGATTTCTTAGTTGCTTAATCCTTGTTTCAAGGATTTGTTTTGGTTCTAGTATGATTTTCCCTTATTTATTAATCTCTTGTAAAATAGTTTGGACTAGGATCTTGTTTCCGATTACCTTGTTTAATAAAGAAGCATGGAAGACTGGATGCACACGTGAAGATGGAGGAAACTCCAATTTGTAATCCATACTTCCAATCCTTTGTGAAACCTTATAGGGGCCATAACATTTGGCTGTTAATTTATTGTCCTTCTTTTTTTACTTGAGGGAAATTTGTTTGTATGGTTGCATCCTCTTAAATACCCAATCTCCCACTTCAAATTCCCTTTTAGTGCGATGTTCATTGGCTTGTTGTTTCATCCTATTTCATGACATAACCAAGTGGTCCTTCAATATTTTGAGAACCTCTTGTTGGTTTCCTATGTGGTCCTCCACTACTTGAATCTTTGCAGCCCCTTTCAATGGTGATGTCATGGATGGAGGATGATATTCATAAAGTGCCAGAAATGGGGACATTTTTTATGAAGTATGGAAGGATGTGTTGTACCACTAATTTGTCAAGGCCAAACACTTGATTCATTGTGTTTGTTTATTAGATGAAAAACAAAAAAGATATATGTCTATACATTTATTAACAATCTCAGTTTTCCCATCGGATTGAGGATGGTAATATGATCTGTGATCCAAATGAGTACCCAAACAAGAAAATAATTTAGTCCAAAAATTTCCAGTGAAAATTGGATCTCTGTCACTTACAATAATCTTGGGGAATCCATGTAGATTTTGAATTGTTTCCACCAATGAAGTAGCTACTGTACTTGATTTAAAAGGATGAGAAAGGGAGAAAAAAATGGGCATACTTTTTCAGTTGATCCACTACCACCACGATGACGATATTTCCTTCAGATTTGGGTAAACTTGTAATAAAATACATTGAAAATTCTTCCCAAATTTGACTTAGTATAGCTAATGGTTGTAGGAGACCTGGAAAATTTATTGTCTCTCCCTTATTTTTTTGGTATACCAAGCATTCAAACACAAAATTTTGAACATTCTTTTTGAGACCTTCCTAGAAAAAATCCTTCTTGATCTCATGGTATGTTTTCAAGCATCATGAATGTCCTCTTATAGGAGAAGTGTGCAATTCCAGAAGGACCTTATCTTCTATTTGGAAATCTTACATAAATATAGGCCATCATGGTACCATAGAAAATCATTGTTCCATACAAAATTATCTAAAGAACTAGGGTCATCTTGTATTTGTTGAATGATCTTGCTTCCATTCCATCCTTGCTTCTTCCACCCAATTAGATTGTAGAATAGAAATAGAACATAGTGAACCTTTTGTTTCTTCTTCTTTCCTTGAAAGGGCCTCTGCCAAAATTTTATGTTTTCATTTTTTGTAGATAATTTCAAAGTCATAAACTAGCATCTTTTTAACCCATTTTTTTTCTCTTCTAAAGATAATCATTGATCCAAGAAATACTTCAAACTATCATGATCTATTTTTACTTTGAAGTGTCTTCCTATTATGTAAGGACACCAACATTCATTTTTCATAAATGGGTTTGAGTAAGTTTTTTCCTTTAAGTTGGATGCTTCCAAAGGTAAGGGCCCTTCATTCTTGCATTAGAACTGCGCCAATTCCATGGCTTGAGGCATCATACTCCACGATAAATGTTTTTGTAAAGTTAGGTGTGGCCAGGACGAGAGTTGTACACATAGCCTCCTTAAGTTTTTCAAAAGATTTGGTTGCTACTTTAGTCAAAGAAAATGATTCATTCTTTAATAAAGTTGTTATAGGTGCTACTATTTGACCATAGTTCTTGACAAACTTGTGGTAATATCTTTTCAATCCTAAGAATCCTCTAATTTTCTTCAAGGTTTTGGGAACTAGCCATTCCCTCATAGCTTTAATTTTTTTAGGGTTCACTTTTACACCTTCATGAGTGATCCAAAAAGGATCCAGAGAAGACTAAGGATAAATCAAAATTCGCAAAAGCAACTCAAGAATCTTAGAATGGCCTCAACAGATAGAGAAAGGGAAAAAATTCAAATTCTTAAAAGGTCAATGAAATTGGCGTCATCGCAAAGAGCACATCACAAGCTTTCCAACGACGTAAACGACTTGTCAAACAGAGTTACAGATCAAAAGATATTCATAGTCAAATTTTTGGTCAACCTAGCCCAATTAGCAGGGATGTGTCAGCATCCCTACTGCTGACGTCAGCATCAATGCATATGACATAATCATCTGTACAGTGTACATAGAACATGAAGAGGGTGACACATGTCATGTTGATGTCAACATGATGACATGGAAGCACCAGAGGCTGCCATGTGTCACTCATTTTTAGACTTTTCTAGTCAAATATGTATACCAATGGGAAGGTGCCACATGGAAATCCATATAGCCACATGGAAAACCATACAACCACTCAGTAGGTGACATGGCAGGATGACATAGCAAGATGATGTGGTAGGATGACATGGAAGAGTTGATGTGGTTTTCTGTGCAATGAGGTGATGTGGGCCAATGAAAGGCCACCATGTGGCAGTAGGAAAATCCCCAAGGATGCCCAACAACCAAAATTTAAAAGGGGTAAGGGGTTGGTTGGTACCAACCCCTAGTCCGCTAAATCCGTCGGCAGATCTAGCAGGATCTTCCATAGCCAAACCACACTCCAAATTTAGTAGCAATACCAATGAACAACACACACACACACACACACACACACACACACACACACACATATATGCCTTGTATTAAAAATGGAGGTCTACAGGCTTGACCCCAAAATCTCCTCTAACCAAAGCACCTTAAATATATCCACCAACCAACTAGTCAAACGACTATGTTGGATATCCTCCCACCAATATTACTTAAGAGATGAGTTTTCCATAGTTCTAGGGTCAAACCAGGGGTCACACGACCATACAAACGGAATGAAAATCGATAAATTCCCCATGAATTTAATTGCAGGTGCAAGCACAAAAACCGAGACAAATTTTCTTAAGGGCCTGAAAATGCCAGACTCGGATCGAGGCGTGGAGACAGTTGTTTTTGGGTAATTCGATGCCACAAATTTAGTGGTGATGTTTGTTTTTTGATATGAGAAAATATTCTACAACTTAACTCCTGAATGAGGTATACTTTTGTATTTTTCAAAATTCTTTTGTTGTGTTAATAAAAAGGCCTACCCATTTGAGAGAAGGACCCAGAGAAGTAGTCCACTAGGGAATAACTCTATTATCAAGTTTTTGTGTTCAGATATGATGCATATGTCTCTTCATTATTGAGTTATTCCTTCTTTATGGTGCACTTCAATTTATGTTCATTTAATACAATTCTTTAATAAGTCACATCGATGAAAATATCTCGGATCATGTTGGTATCAGAGAAGCGATATTTGAATTGAATTGTTGAGTGTGAATGCTTACTAGGGCCAAACATAATCAAGGTGAAAGAACTCTTAAGACTTTCAATCCCAAAGTTTTCCATGCATCCCAAAGGAAGAAAATGGATGAAGAGGACAAGAGTGATGAACAAGAGAAAAACTTCCATATGGTCTTTTATCACATGCCAGAAATGGTCGAGCGAATGTATGGAGACTACGAGAATAGGATGAAGAAGAAAGGGAAGAAAAATGAAGCAGAAGTAGATGATAATGCTTCAGTGAATCAAGGGGCTGGATAAGACCCTCCCGAGCCTCCATCTTCACCATCAAGTTATAGTTCTTCTTCCTATGAGCATTCTCATCATTCTCATGATTCTAGCCATAAAACTTCTTTTAAGAAACCATTGTTAAATCTTGATGTAAAAATTTCTTTTCCTATGTTTAATGGAGATGTTAATCCTGAAAAGCTAGATAATTGGATCTAACAGGTTGAAGTATATTGTCGTGTTCAACAGATTGATGAAGGGGAAGTTAAAGTGCAATTGGCATGTCTTCAATTGGAAGGCAACACTCTCGTATGGTGGGAGAGAAAACTTCAGGACATAAGTAAGTGTGGTAATATTATTTCCTCATGGTCGGAATTTAAATCAGAGATAAGGAAGAAATTTTATCCATTGAGTTATTTACATAAAGAAATGATGGAATGGAAAACTTTAAGACAAAGTAAAGGTCAAACTGTACAAAGTTTCATGGAAGAATTTAGGAAGAAAGATCTTGCATTAAATATTCCTTTGGATTCTTATGAAACTTTAATGAAGTATATTGGAGCACTTCATAGTTATATTTGTCATACTTTAATATTGTTTAATCTCACCAGTCTTGATGAAGTTTGTGTGCAAGCCACTCACCTTGAGAATGGGGGAAATCATGTTCAAGAAGATCCCACAAAGAAACCTTCCAATATCCCACATAAGAAGTTTAAGAAGTTTAAAAGGAAGGAAAAAAATACCTCCACTGTAAAGAGGGAAGAAGGAAAACCATCTTGCATGCATTGCAAGAAGAATGGTCATGATGATGAACATTGTTTGAAACTACATCTAGAGAAGAGATTGAAACAGTTCGGTGGAAAGGGGAAGATAAACACCATTGCTATAGTGAAACAATATATTGATTCTGATTCAGGAGATGAAGGAAAGATCACAGTGGTTGGAATACAAGGTAAAGATTCCCTTCATGCTAGTTCAAATTCCAATAATGAATCTCATGATGATAAAAGAAAGAGGAATGAATTATTTCATATAACAGTGGTATCTAAGCACACTAAGATAGATACATTATTTGATTTGGGTTCCTGAGTAAACTTGATATCTGAAGCACTTGTAAAAAAGATGGGTCTTGAGACTAAACCACATCCAAATCCTTATCCTCTTGGTTGGGCATGTGATTAAGAAAAACTTAATGTCACCAAGGAATGTAGGGTCAGATTTGTTATTTCTTCAAAGTTGATTGATGAAGTGGATTTGGATGTTGTATCACTTGATATATGTGGCATAGTGTTAGGGAGTCCTTATCTTTATGATAGGAAAGAAGTATTCTTTCATCATGAGAAAAAATATCACCTTACTAAAGGGGGAGTGGAATATGTTGTTAGATCCCACAGTGTAATGACCCTAATTGGATAAATGTTTAAGAAATTACAAGTAAAACTAATTAGGGGATTAATTGGGTTAACAAGGTATTAATTAAACAAAGATGATTTAATGATATTAATTAAGTGAGTTATTAATTAATTAAAGGATATAATTGTGATTAATTAATTAAAAATTTAACTACAAATTACATTTAATAACTTGAGTAAAAGATTTAATAGATTAATAATATATATTATAAAAAGGTTACGTACCCAACAAGGGATAACCTATTAATCCTGATAGGATAAGGCATTAAAGAAGGGGATAAGAAATTAATAAGGGGGAGATAAGGAAATTAATGAGGGGGAGGAGAGTCGGTGAAGGAGGGATAAGGAAGGAAACGAGTTGGAGGGGAGGATTATTCTACGGGAGTTGGGGAGGGATTTTGGGAGCTGTGAGTATTGCAAAGAGAAGTGAAAATTCATGAGTGGTATTGAGACAGTGCACCAGAGTTGCTGGGGGTTTTGGGCACGGAGGGCCAGGATATCCATTGATATCCTGGGGCTAGGGAGCTACCTAGTTGGCAGGGAGGACGGTTTTGGGTAGTGTTTTCCAGAAGCGGGAAGGAAGCAAGCGGCGGGAAAACACAAGTTGATAGCATCAGGTTCAGGTATTTACCAAGAATTATGCATTGTTTTGTATAAAAATTTGTTATTAAATTTTATTATTATGATGAATTTGATTGCGAATGTGATAATGAAGTAAATTTTAAATTTTACTGTTGTTTTGTAATTCAATGGTTGTTTAAATTAATTAAGCCATTACACATGGTATCAGAGCTGTAGTTGAAACACTGGAGCCTATGGGCCAAGTTCCCTCAAACTCCAAGCCCTAACTCCTGCAAACAAAACATGAGAAATGGCATTAGACCGTAAAAAGAAACTTAAGATAAAAACCAGTTGAACAATATTACAGCCAACAGGAATATTCCAGAGAGGAACACAAGAACCTTTTTCAATGTAAAGATAACATGATTTTATGTAAGTACTATATATCTTTATATAAAATTATATTTCTAGAAATTATTTTTGAAATTATATTTCTGGAAATTATTTTTGTTAATATAACAAGAAGATGTTTCTATTAGCTACATAGAATTTACAGGATGCGTTCAATACAAATAGGTGTATACATAGACTGAAAATAAAGGGTTTCTAAGTATCATTCTATTCTTTCGAGATATGAGGGTTAATATATAAAAAAAAAATAAAAAAAATTATAGGGTAGAATCATAAATATTTTTCAAAACAACGTCAAGAATTTTTTTTTACAAACAATAAACTGTTCACGGCAAGTAGAAAATCAGGAACGAAACTTTTCAATGCATTATGATTCAAATTCATGATCATGTGAAGATTTGACTGTCAATAGCTAATGGAAAAAGAGAAAACATACAGTCGACTAGGGTTCAATATCAGAGGAAAACATAGCCAATCAAAATACGAGCACATATCAGGGTTCAATAAATCTAAGAATGGATCAAGTATGTTGGGGTCAAGTCTGGTTTATGTTGATGTGGGTTTATTTGTATTTAGATCTGTATATTCTGAGGACATTGAAGGTTATAAGTTGAATAATGGGGCCCCGATATCCCGTTGAAGGTGGAACCCCGTAGATATAAAATGAATACTTAATTGCAGAACAGAAAGAATAAACTTGCATTTGGTAGGATTATCGGGCTCCCTTGAATACTTAACCATTGTTCTAATGCCTGGTTCGCCTCCTGTGCTCTAATTTGTTATCTGGTTTCTTCTTCGGGGACAACTATCTACTTATAAAAGGCGGAAAACACAAAACATTTTTATTAAAAATAAACAAAATAAACCAAAAACAAATACCAGGGTGGATACACTATTTTTGACCTGAAGTAAGACAGATAAATAAGGACCCCCAGCTAATCTAAGACATAAAGATTATGTTTGTTCTTCAGATTTTCAGTCTGACACCCTCCCAACTGAGCTATCCCCGCTGCCTCAATTTTAGTACTGCGATTCATGTTGTGATCGGTCGCTCCCTCATTCACATAAACATGCATCCAGGGTTCCATTTGTTTAGCTACAGGGTTCCATTTGTTCAGCTACACCACAGTTTACCTTGCCACTGCCTTACTTAGAATAAAATGAATCGAACGGGAGCGACGAGTTGAATATTATTGCCTTGCGTAGCTTAATAGTCCAGTGCCGAGAGCAATCTCTTCTAATGAATATAGGGCAATTATACAGAACGAAGCGTCCATATTCATGATCTTCTGACTTCACTGGGAGTAAGCGAATCGGGGCAGGGTTATATATATTATATATATAGTGTGCCAGGCCTTTCCTTAGTGTCAAGTGGAATAGGATAGCCCGCATAAACCGTTGTTTTTGGAAACGATTGTGTTTGTTGGGTGCGCTCTGGGATCTCTTTTACCTCAGGCCCTCCCTCGTGACGCGTCTCACGGGTGGTAAGTAGGTGCGTGACGCGATAGGAAAGGTGGGTGTGCTGGGTACAGCTGTGAGATAGGTCTTATTCTTGATTTTGTGATGATTTGCAGGTGTTGAGGAAAGCGGAGTTGGAAGACTGGTAGCAACAGTGGTTGTGGAGCTCTGGTTGTGGAGAAGGCTCTCGAGGTGGGGGGGAGGGAGCCGGGAAGTTAGTTTTGGCATTGGCTCCCCGCATATTTCTGGTGACCTTGTCATATTCTCTGGTTGCCTCCTCGCCAGTGTCGAAGGTTCCCAGCCACTTCAATTTCTTGGTCAAGGGATCCGTGATCTCTGCCGCATATCAACCCTAAGGCCTCATCATGATGCCTCTATAATGCACTTCTTTAGCCGCATTGGCATCACCGAAGATCTCGCTATTTCCGTCATCATTTCTATCTCTGTGAGCCGCCATTAAACGACCTGTCTTACTGATGGATGGAGCAGGATGATACGGGAAAAGAGAACTCCATTTAAAAAAAGCAGGAGGTTGAAGGGCGGCTGACGCCCACGGGGTGAACTCAACCCTCTGATAGATTAATATGCCCTAGAAGGAGGGAACTCGACCTGAGTAAATAAACTCGGCCTCCACAGGAGCAAGGGATTCAAACTCTGCCTCAAATATCAGAAATCACCTTCCTCGGTTGACCGTTTGCTCCCCCAGAGAAAATCGACCCCAAAGACAAGAGATGTTGTCCACAATAGCCAAAGTCCTGAAGTAAACCTCCACACATTCCCAATTGACCGTCTCAAGTATGAACTCAGCCACCTTCAGAGAGTAACTCAGCTGTAGTTGGAAATCTCAACCACAAACTATAATAATATCGCTGCCACTGAAGAAATATTCATCCACACTGAAGCACACTAAATCTGAAATTAGTTCAGAAAAGTTACCAGAAGCTCAACAACGTTGATGGTGGGCATTACCAACACCAACGCCAAGAACAGAGCAAAGAGGAGAGGCGACAGAGTAAGGACGCGGAGGTGAAGGACGTGTTTAGGGTTGGGGGAGACAGGCGTAAGGTTATTTTGGAGGAAGCGGGAACGTGGGCTTCATGCGTGCCTGATTTGACTTCTTTTAATATTTTATTTATTTATTCATTTTATTTTTAATTTTTTATTTATTTTTATTTTTTATTTTTTTTAATAAAAGAAAAATAAAAAATAAAAAATATATATATAAATATAATTTAATAATTTAATAAGCTAGTGTAAGTTTTAATTTAAATAATTTAATATTATAAGGCTAAGAGAAATTTATGGAGTGTGTGAGGATTGAACCTCGGACCTCCTTCCACCGTGAAAGCTTTAACAAAATCCACCCTACCAATGCACCACACGATGTGACTTTTACAAATAATTTTTCTTATAAATACTTTAACTGTCATACCCAAGACCACCCACCAAGCGAAGTGCCTTAAGAAGAACATTAATGCCGAAAGGTACGTAGCGTTGGTGAACGCCGAAACGTGGCTGGCAGACGGGGATAATTATTCAAATGCCACGGTTTAATCCTATTTAATCATTAAACGTGGTAATTATATAACCTTACAACATTTTTCTTTATGTGATTAGGTAAATGTTAGAAAATAAACATGCTAACAGATGCCTTGATAAATGCAAGAAAGTTATGAACAATAAATCAGACCCATTGATTTTTGGTGGACGACTAAGAATATGCTAGCATCTTCAATACATAGCCATCAGATAATGGTTTTAGGTTAATTAAGATTAAAAGATCATTAATTGTGCCATTGTCAATAGGTGTACGCATATCGGTGTAAATTAATAAACATAAGGTCGGGAGTCATTTTTAATCAAGTTGTAAGCGTAAATTAAAATGGCTCGGACTAGGACAAGCAGGAAGGAGGCGGCATATGCACTAGGAGAGTAAGCCTAGGAAGTGGCGAGTAAGGCGCAAAGATAGCGTAGCTACAGGGCAAAGGAACCAATAGTTATTTTCGTAGGGGCGAAGAAACGAAGCTTAGATTCTTAAACCTAACCCTAACCTAGCCAATCCCCTAATGGAGTAACGTCTGTTTACAGACAAGTAAAGAAAACTTACGCCTAACCTTGTTTCTAGTTTGAGTAGCACCAATTTGAAACATCCTGGAACTCACCCTGACAACTTTGGTGGATGTAGGTCAAAGCATACAGGATGGTCAGGACGCAAGGGAGTCGAGGCAGGGGAGCATCGTCGCAAGCACCGCCAACACTGCCAGCGCCACCACCGCCATCACCCGAACTAGCCCTCATACTGCGCTCGTTGGAAGCCATCAACGAGACTTTAAAGGGGAGACAACTGGCAGGGACTGAAGTGGAACCCCCACCGTCTGGAACAGGTAATCCAGAAGCGTCAAGGGATTCAGGGGGAGGACCTCCACCTGAAGACATCACGCGGGAATTGTAGAAGATCAAACTTCCGGAGTTTGCCGGGGGTCACGCCAGTGAACGCGCGAAAGCATGGTTGGAAGGCATGACAAGGTGTTTTTCCTTAAGGGACTATGCGTCCAACTCAAAGGTGAAGATTGCCATTTTTCAGTTAAGGGACAGCACCCTGAACTGGTGGGGTAACCTAGAAAGACAACTGCACCTTACCCCAGACACAGTATCTTGGGAACTTTTCGAGGAGAGGTTCAGCAGGAAATATCTACCGGCGTACTAAGAGGAACAACAGGTTGGGGCATTTCATGCCTTAGTACAGGGAAACAAAATTGTAGAAGAATATGAGATCAGGTTTATGGAACTAGTCAAATATGTGTCGTATATGGATAACGACCAATGACAGGCAGAGCGCTTCGTCTATGGATTGAACCCTAGGATAAGAGATATGGTACAGATGTGGAAACCGTCTTCAGTAGCAGAAGCGGTGGAAAATGCACGTTACGTGGAAGAAGATATGAACTTGACAGGGGGTACAAGACCAACATTTCCTTATCACCCTGGATTCGTAGGAAAGGCCTCGAGGACATTTCCTAGGGGAGGGGGCTCAAGGCCACCGTCGTATGGTAACAGATTCGCACCAAGGACAGTAGCTGCAGGGATTTCGATGGAAGCAATTGCAGCATCTCGTTCATCACCAACGGTGCAAACATGACCAGGACCATCTCAGGGAACAGTGAGCAGGGGCAGGGGTTCCAGGGGAAGGAACTCATTTCCAAGACAGACACATAACAGTGCATAAGTTCAATCTGGTGTTACCTGTTGGGGGTGCGGGGGACCCCATTACCAGCGTGACTGCCCGGAGTTACAATCAGGGTTCATGCATAGAGAAGGAAAGGCGTTGATGGGGAGAGCAAGTAGCAGCCACCATATTTACGCAGCAGTTAATAATCGCCAGACCGAATATCAATCCACGGTGGTGGAGTCATCAGGTACGCTAAATCATATCAACGTTAAGATTTTGTTTGATTCTCGTGCGACAGATAGTTTCATTTCACCATCTGCATTAGAAAAGAGTGGGTTGGTAGCCTACGAGCACGATGACTTTAAACAAGTCGAGATGGCTTCGGGGGAAAAACAAGCAGTAGGACCTAGTGTCGATAATTGTATAGTAGACCTGGGAGTGTGTACTACCAGGTTAAAGGTATACGTCACTGCTCTTGGGGTGTATGACCTAATCATTGGAATGGATTGGTTAGCAACTCATCGAGCTTTGGTAGATTTTTTCGCAAAGAGGGTGCTTTGTGTCGATGATGAAGGAAGACCAGTAGAGATCTAGGGTGTACAGAGAAAAGTGGCGTTACACTTTATATCCACTATGAAGGTTAAGCGATGCTTGAGACAAGGGTGTCGAATTTACGTAGTGGAAGCAATGAATGAAAGGAAAGAACCCTCATTGGATCAGTACCCGGTACTGTCAGAATTTCAGGATGTTTTTCCGAAAAAGTTACCAGGGTTACCTCCTGAGAGGGAGCTTGATTTTACCATTGATCTAAAACCTGGAGCAGAACCAATTTTCAAAACTCCGTATCGGATGACAGTGCCAGAACTTTGTGAATTGCAAATGCAGTTGAAAGAGTTACTGGACTTAGGGCTAATAAGGTCCAGTGTCTCACCTTGGGGCGCACCGGTAATTTTTGTAAAGAAGAAGGATGGATCCTTACAACTGTGTATAGACTACAGGGACTTGAACCATGCTACAGTGAAAAATAGGTACCCGATGCCGTGAATAGATGACCTCTTCGATCAGATGAAAGGATCAACGATATTCTCAAAGATCGATTTGCGATCAGGGTATCATCAGTTAAGGATTAAGGAAGGTGATATCCCAAAAACTGCCTTTCGAACTCGGTTTGGACATTACGAGTTTTTTTTAGTACCTTTCGGATTGATCAATGCGCCAACAGTATTCATGAGCCTCATGAACAGCGTATTTTGGAAGTACTTAGACCGTTTTGTACAAGTCTTTTTAGATGACATCCTCATCTATTCCAAAAATGAAAGAGAACATGAGGAACACTTGCGAATAGTGTTGTCCTGCCTTAGAGAGAACAAATTGTATGGGAAACTGTCAAAGTGTTCCTTTTTCCAGAAAGAGATCCACTATTTAAGTCACATCATTTCCGGCGAAGGAATCTCCGTGGACCCAGAAAAGGTAAAGGCCATTATGGAATGGCCAGTGCTGAAAAATTCCCATGAGGTGAGAAGCTTCATAGGGCTAGCAGGTTATTACCGGAGATTTGTAGAAGGATTCTCAAAAATAGCAAAACCCATCACCACTTTGCAACGCAAGGGGGTCAAGTATGAATGGACAAAAGAATGTGATAGTGCATTCATTGAGCTTAAGAGGTTACTAACTAGTGCACCAATTCTACGAGTGTCGGATATGGAAAAGGATTTCACGGTCTACATGGATGCCTCGAAGCAAGGGTTGGGGGGCGTGCTAATGCAGGATGGAGGAGTGATAGCTTATGCGTCAAGGAAGTTGAAGAAGCACGAAGAGTTATACACGACTCATGATTTAGAGTTGGCGGCTGTAATGCTAGCTCTAAAACTTTGGAGGCACTATCTTGTTGGGAAAAACTTTGAGCTCAAAACGGACCATCAAAGTTTAAAACATCTCTTCACTCAAAGAGATATGAATGCCAGGCAAAGGCGATGGAGTGAGTTTATGAGTGAGTACGATTTTGGTATTTCGTACATCAAGGGAAAGGAAAATGTGGTAGCAGATGCCTTGAGTAGGAGACCATGTATCTTCTCCTTGGTAACCTTAAAGGTCAATCTGAGGGAACACGTGTTGACACAACTCCCAGGAGACAGTTGGTATTTAAAGCTCACTTCAAACCTCCAGAGCAGGAGGCAGTTAGTTCCAAAGTATGAAGGATATAGCCTGGAAACAGACGGACTGTTAAGATATCGAGGAAGGATGTACATCCCTGAGAATGGGGATATTCAAAGCATCATACTGAAGGAATTCCATAGAGCACTTTATTGTGCGCATCCGAGTGTGAAGAAGATGTACGCAGATATGAAGAAGCTCTTATTTTGGGTAGGCATGAAGCGCGATGTAGTCCATTTCGTCGCCAAATGCCTAGAGTGTCAATAGGTGAAAGCCGACCACCATCACCCAACAGGCCTCCTACAATCACATGATGTTCCTATGTCCAAATGGGAAGTCATCTCTATGGATTTTGTTGTGGGGTTGCCGCTCACATCTCATAGACACAATGCCATTCTTGTGATAGTGGATAAGTTAACCAAGAGTGCTCATTTCATTCCGGTTAGAGAC
>ML782328.1:1188788-1204671 GCA_009831015.1 Picea engelmannii | reverse complement strand
GATATAATTGTGATTAATTAATTAATAATTTAACTACAAATTACATTTAATAACTTGAGTAAAAGATTTAATAGATTAATAATATATATTATAAAAAGGTTACGTACCCAACAAGGGATAACCTATTAATCCTGAGAGGATAAGGCATTAAAGAAGGGGATAAGAAATTAATAAGGGGGAGATAAGGAAATTAATGAGGGGGAGGAGAGTCGGTGAAGGAGGGATAAGGAAGGAAGGGAGTTGGAGGGGAGGATTATTCTATGGGAGTTGGGGAGGGATTTTGGGAGCTATGAGTATTGCAGAGAGAAGTGAAAATTCATGAGTGGTATTGAGACAGTGCACCGGAGTTGCTGGGGGTTTTGGGCACGGAGGGCCAGGATATCCGTTGATATCCTGGGGCTAGGGAGCTACCTAGTTGGCAGGGAGGATGGTTTTGGGTAGTGTTTTCCAGAAGCGGGAAGGAAGCAAGCGGCGGGCAAACACAGGTTGATAGCATCAGGTTCAGGTATTTACCAAGAATTATGCATTGTTTTGTATAAAAATTAGTTATTAAATTTTATTATTATGATGAATTTGATTGAGAATGTGCTAATGAAGTAACTTTTAAATTTTACTGTTGTGTTGTAATTCAATGGTTGTTTAAATTAATTAAGCCATTACACATAGCATGAGGGTTAACACCACACTTGTTAGTGCAGTACAAATGAAGAGAAGCATAAACACTAATAAGAGATATGTACTCGTGGTCATAAGGGAAAAGGATATTGGAACATTCGAATCCTTCCAAGGATGTGATCCTTCTTATAAGAAAGAATTAATTGATATGTTCTAAGTATGATAGTATTTTCTAGGAACCAGATGGATTACCTCCTAAGAGGGGAATCCAACATGAAATACATTTTCAATAGGATTCTCCTCTTCCTAATGTGGGCATGTACAGGATGTCAATTGTAGAGATGATCGAGATAAAAAAGGAGGTACAAGGATTATTGGATCAAGGGGTCATCAGGCCCATCTCATCTCCTTGTGGTTCTTTGATCGTGATGGTGCCAAACAAGGATGGCACATGGTGAATGTGTGTTGATTATTGAGCCTTAAATAACATCACGGTGAAAAATTGATACCCTCTTCCTCGTATAGATGATTTACTTGATCAATTAAAAAATGTTGTTTATTTCACTAAGTTGGATTTGTGCAGTGGATACCATCAGATCAGGGTTGCAGAATAGGATGCATGGAAAATTGCCTTTAAAACCAAACATGGATTGTTTGAGTAGTTAGTTATGTCGTTTGGGCTTTGTAATGCTCTAGAAGCCTTCATGCGTGTGATGAATGATGTATTCAAGCCATTCCTAGATGATTTTGTGATTGTATATTTAGACAACATTCTTATATTTAGTGGGACTTGGGATGAACATGTAAGGCATGTAAAACAAGTATTGGATACTTTGCAAAGGGAAACGTTGTATGTAAAATTGTCCAAATGTGAATTTGGAAAGAATACACTTGTGTACTTAGGTCATATTGTAGGAGGAGGACAATTGAGAATTGATCCTTCCAAGATTGATGTAATTGTAAATTGACTTGAGCCCAAAAGTGTAACTGAAGTATGGAGATTCTTAGGTGCATTCCAATACTGGAGGAGATTCATTTCAAACTTCTCTTTTATTGTAGCTCCTTTGCATGCCTTATCCAGTGTGAAGAACACTTTTCAGTGGGGAGGAAAGAAACAAAAATATTTCGACACTTTGAAGGAAAATATCAGTACCAAACGAGCATTAGCACTGCCGAATATTTAATAGCCTTTCAATATCAAGAAAGATGCTAAAGGTTACGCCATGGGTGGAGTATCTATGCAATATCGTAAGCCTATCTATTACCATTCTGAAACTTTTAACCAAGTTGTTGTTAACTATCCTACATTTGATAAAGAGTTGTATGCATTAGTTCAAAGCGTAAAGAAATGGAAGCACTACTTGTTAGGGAAGGAAACAATCATACATACAGATCATCAACCCTTACAGTATCTCCAAGCACAAACCAATATGCAACAATCTCGACATTATAGGTGGATGGTTTTTCTTCAACAATTTCATTTGGTAATAAAATACAAAAAGGGTATGAGTAACAAGGTAGTTGATATGATTTCTAGACCTTCTATTGTTGCTTCTATTATTTTGAAGAATGCTTCTTTATATCATGATAGCTATGTGGAACAATATGTCATTGATGAATATTTTAAAGAAGTATTTGAGAAGCTAACCCATGGTGCACATGTAGAGAACTATTGCTTGCAGGGAAAACTACTCTACCATCTTGGAAAGCTATGTATTCCTGTAAGTGAATGAGTTCATGTAATATGAGAAGATCACACTTCTCTTGTATCTGGGCATTTTGGGGTAGGAAAAACTATGGCTCATCTACAAAGATTTTGTTACTGGTCTCAGATGAAAGAAATTGTAACTAAATATGTAAAGGTATGTGTGATGTGTTCTACTTGTAAGCCCACTAATAGAAAATTGGGGCTATACTCACCACTTCTTGTTCCATCTCATCCATGGGAAAGTATCCCCATGGATTTTGTAGGGGGTTTACCAATGTCGAAAAGGGGTCATGACTATTTGTATTTTGTAGTGGATAGGTTCATCAATATGTGTATCTTGATGCTATGTAAAAAGCAAATCATTGCTAAATAGACTGCTAATCTCTTCTTTCAGTATGTTTGGGTTCACTTTGGGTTACCCACATCCATTATCTTGGATCGAGATACTCGATTCCTTGGGGATTTTTGGACAAGCTTGTGGAGAATGATGGATGCCAAGTTGAAGAGGAGAAATGCTTTCCATCCACAAACCAACAGACAGACATAGGTTATTAACAGAACAATGGTACTTTTTCTTCGAGGCTACTACAACAAGCATCCCAAGTTATGGGATGAACATATACCCTATGTACAACATGATTACAATCGAGCCTTACAATCCTCCAATTAGTGTTCTCCTTTCGAGACATGTTTTGGATATTTTCCTAAGGTCCCTTTGGACTTGATGTATGGGAGAGATGTTGTTTCAAATGAAGAAATAAATGAAGACATGGCCCACAAGTTCATTCATAAGATCCAAAAGGTACACCAAGCAGTCAGGGAACAGTTGGAGAAAATTCAAGAGTAGTATAAAGCTTGACATGACAAGCACAGGGTTGATCATTAGTTCCAGGTTGGAGACCAGGTATGGCTTAACATCAACAAGGAGATATTGAAGGGTGAAGGCAAGAAACTCAAGCCCATCCGATATGGACCCTTCACTATTTTGGAGAAAAGTGGTACCAATTCTTTCCATCTAGACATTCCACCTTATATGCATATTTACTGAGTTGTAAATGTAGAAAAATTGAAACTTTTTGAGCCTCCCATGATCATGGATCAGGGTGAGGAAGTTTCAATACCTTCAGTTGATGAGTTTTCTCCTGAGTACTTGGATGAGTTGAAGGAAGATATAATCCTAGAGAGAAGGACGAGGAATTCACGCAAGGGTGATGTTGATTATCTTCGAGTGGGCTTAAAGGGAACACATCCAAGCAAGGAAAAGTGGATTGAGAAGGACAAGGTGAGGGAAATATTCCCTCACTTATCAGTTGATTGATGAAATCTTTTGGTGGTCCAAAAATATCTCTGTGGGAAGGCGTGATCCAAAAAGGATCCAAAGAAGACTAAGGATAACTCAGAATTTGTAGAAGCAACTCATGAAGCTTAGAATGGCCTTAACAGATAGAGAAAGGAAAAAAAAATAGAAGTCTTCAAAGCTTAGTGAAATTGACATCATCGTGAAGAGCGTGCCATAATCTTTCCAATGACTTAAACAACTCGTCAAACAGAGTTACGGATCAAAAGATATTTGTGGTCAAAGTTTTGGTCAACCTAGCCCAATCAGGAGGGATGAGTCAACATCCGTACTACTGATGTCAACATCAGTATGGATGAATTCATCATTTGTTAAATGTACATGACACACACAGAGGGAGACATGTGTCATGATGAGATCATCATGGTGACGTGGAAACACCAGAGGCTTCCATGTGTCACTCATTTTTGGACTTTTCTGGTCAAATTCCTAGACCAATGGGAAGGTTCCACATGGAAGTGCATAGATCCACATGGAAAACCATAAATCCATCTGACAGGTGACGTGGTAGGCTGACATGGTAGAGGTGACGTGGTTGTCCATGCAATGAGGTGACGTGGGGCAATGAAAGGCACCACATGGCCCAATCATGGGCTACAACGTGGCAACGAGAAAAATCCCAAGGATGCCCAACAACCGAAATTTAAAAGGGGTAAGGGGTTGGCTGGCACCAACCCCCAAATCTGGTAGGATCTCCCACAGCCAAACCACACTCCAATGTTAGCAGCAATCCCAACGGATAATATATATATATATATATATATATATATATATATATATATATATATATATATATGCCTTCTATTAAAAATTGAGGTATGTGGGCTTGACCCTGGAACCTCCTCTAACCAAAGCGCCTTAAATATATCCTCCAAACAACTAGCCAAATGAATTTGTTGGTATATCCGCCCACCAATATTACTTAAGAGTTGAGTTTGCCAGAGTTCGAGGTTCATACCAGGGGGCGCACGACCATATGAACGGCATGGAAATCGATAAATTCCCCATGAATTTAATTGCAGGTGTAGGAACGAAAACCTAGACGAATTTTCTCAAGGGCCTGAAAGTGCCAGACTCATATCGAGGCGTGGAGATAATCGTTTTTGGGTAATTTGATGCCACGAATTTAGTGGTGTTGTTTTTTTTTTATCTAAGAAAATATTTTACAGCGTAACTCCATAATGAGGTATACTTATGTATTTTTCCAAATTCTTTTGTTGAGTTAATAAAAAGGCATACCCATTTGAGAGCAGGACTTGGAGACATAGTCCACCAGGGACAAACTCCGTTATCAAGTTTTTATGTTCATATATGATGCATATGTATCTTCATTATTGATTTATTCCCTCTTTATGGTGCACTTCAATTTATGCTCATTTAATACAATTCTTTAATAAGTCACATCGATGAAAAGATCCTGGATCAATGAAATACAATATGACCCAAATATTCTAATTCTTGAACCACAAAGGCACACTTTGAAGGAGTTTACATAAAATTGTTTCTCTTCCAATAGTTCTAATACTCTGTCAACATGTTGTACAAGATCTTCCCAAGATTTTATGTCGATTAGTATGTCATCAAAAAATACTAACATGAATTTTCTAATGAAGGGATTGAAAAAAGAATTCATCAAGCTTTGAAATGTTGAAGGTGCATTAGTAAGTCCAAATGGAATAACCAAAAAATCATAATGACCTTCATGTATTCTAAAAATTATTTTGGGAATGTCTTCCTACCTCATTATGATTTGATGATATCCTAAGTGAAGATCCAACTTAGTAAAGAATTTTTCTCCATGCAATTCATCTAATAATTCGTCAATGATAGGAATAGGAAACTTATCTTTTATGGTCATTTTGTTGAGCTATCTATAATATGGACACATATACCATGAACCATCCTTTTTTGTAACCATCACCATGGGTGAAGAGAAGGAACTTTGGCTATGTTGAACGATTCCAACCTCTAAATTTTCTTGGATCATATGCTCAATCTCACTCTTCTGTGCACATGGATATATGTAAGGCCTACTATTAGGTGGTACTCTCCCTGGTTGCAAATAAATAACATGGTCATGATCCCGATCAGGTGGAATACCCTCAGGCATTTCACCAAATACCTTGGAATGATTGTTGATAACTATATGGAGATCTAATGGAGAAGAGGATATAGATGTTTGAACATCAAGTGAGCACAATTTTTTAATTACACCATGGTGTCCCATTTTGAGTAACTTTGTCATGATATTAGAGCTTATCACCTTAGAGGGTTTCCCTTGGATACCTCTAAGCTCAATTTCCTTTCCATGTGAGGAAAATGTCATGAAAAGATCTTTAAAATCAAGGGCCATTGTTCCCAATGATTGTAACCATTGGACACCTAATACAACATCAACACCACCCATTTGGATGGAAATCATGGGACTATACAAAAAATATTCCCCCATATCGAGCTTAATACTACGAAACTTCCTAGAACAATTTATGGTACCTCCATCTACAATCATTACTTGAAACGTTGGTGTTGGATATCCAAAGTAATTGAGATATTTTGCTAATTTGTAATTGATGAAATTATGGGTACTACCAGAATGAATCAATATTCTTACCCTTTTTTTATGTATCCTTGTATCTTGAGGGTTTGTGGAGTATTGATGTCGGCCAATGCATGACAAGATATTGCTGGATTAAACTCTTCTAGATCTGGATCTTGTGACGGTTCCAATTATTAATCTTCTTCCTCTTCACAATTTATGTAGAAAAAATTATTCTCACTGCATTTATGCCCCTTACTGCACTTCCTATCACAATTGAAACATAGTCCCTTTTCTCTTCTTTCATCCATTTGTTGAGGTCTCCACCTTGTCCGTTGAGGTACAATTGTCTTATCAACCCCAAAATTATCTCTTCTTATTGTGTATGCTCCAATAGTAGACTTGTGTGTAGCCTTATTATTGGATTGAATATGAAGAGAAAATTTCATAACTTCGATAATATTTGCAGGATGTTTTAAAAAAATATCTTGTTTAATGTCTTCTTTTAATCCACCCATGTAAGATTCTAACAAATGTTCATCACTTATGTCATCCACCCTTGTGGCCAATACTTGAAATTATGAATTATAATCTTCAATATCACTTAAGTGCTTAATTCTTGTCAAATAACTGACGTCGTCATGTTCCCAAACTTTCTCATATTGTGCTTCTAGGTCTCTTTTAAATAAACCCTAAGTATAATGATAAAAATGTGGCTTCCTTTTAACTATCCATTGATACCATTGATATGGTTTATTCTCAAAGTTCAAGGTTGCTATGTGAATCATTTTCTTATCATCCATAATATTATGTAGATCAAAATATTGCTCCATATGTTCCAACTTTCCATCCATATTATGTTACATATTTATTTTCATATTTTCAATTATCTTATGTTCCATTTTTTTCCCTATTTTCAGTGATCTTCTTTTCCATCTAGTGATAAATATCTTGGATTTCATATTGAGTCATGGTTGAGCTCTCTGGAGGTTTAGTTGGTGAAGTAAATTTTGGAGGAGCCTTTGGATCCATGTGAAAAATAATAATTGTCCTCTTTTTCCTCTTTATCACAAATTTTGAATCACCAAAAATGGATCATCCAATAAAAATTTATGCCAACTATAAGTTGTGTATCTTTCAAACCCTTAATTTGGAGTTTGTCCTCCTGAATGACCTTCCTTCTGATGTATTTCTGAAATTTCGGTCCTTTTGAGTCTGGAATTTTATCCTCTAGTAATCTAATATGTATTCTCTATAATGCCATAGGTCTGACGAAAATTTGTTGTGCCAAGTGAAATTTATAGTAAGTTTCTCAAACCTTGCTGATTTTTGGACTTTTCTGGAGAGCAAACTTGCACATAATTCCATGTGTCCAATATTTAATACTTTATTTTGAAATTTGTACCAAAAATACTATGTACTATACTATTTCAAACTCAACTGGTGGCACTAAATTTGGATCCTTTTGAAGAAGATATGACTATTTTACCCAAAACACATGTTTGAGACTAGTTATAGGATTGGTCAAAGAACCCTACCTTCCACAAACTATATCTCCAAAATTAAAATGATCCAAACTCTGAAATTTTTTCCATGTGAAATTATCTATATTTTCGCAACATTATTCAAATTTCATAGTCTGAAACATCACTAAGAAAAATTTATAGCAAAATTCCCAAAAATACTCTTTTGAGACTGAATTCTGGATGAGCAAAAAACCTTATCTTCCATAGGATATATATCCAAAACTATAATGACCCAGAACCATAAATTTTTACCACATGTAACTTGATATGTCTTCTAAGTAACCTCCAAATTGTGTTGTCTAAATTGGCCCAGAAAAAAAATATAGAAAAAATGCTAAGATGACTCACTTGGAGAAGAAAAACCCTAGGATTGATGCTCTGATACCAAATGTTATGATCCAATGCCTTAAAAATGATAAAAAGTCAATGAATACAATCCACTTCAAGAGGGAAACCCCCTTTTACAATATATACAATACTAAATACAATATGAGATGAGATAAGATTATCCTAAGTTTAGGTCTCCTTGATATATATATATATATAGGAGACTAAGGGTACTATTATATGTGAAAGGGTGCAATGAAGGGTTCTATCCAACATACAAATATAACACTAGAAATTTAATAATTCAATATCTAGGGCTTAATAAGGGGTTTTATCAATAACATGAGGCTTTGTCTAGGGATTAACAGTCTTGATATGACAAGTTTATTCTAGAATGAGTCGAGAAGGTGGTCATAAATAATTTTTTTCTTAAGCTAGGTGTGGTTGGACTTATGGTTTAGTAGAAATACTAGAAGTGGAATGGTTCTAGGCCATTCAAGAAACACAAATTTATGGATTGCCAGTGGTTGTTAAGAGTCAAACTTAAGACAAGTACCAAATTAAATAACCTCTAGAGGCTTGTCTCCAAATGATATACATGGTTGGTTTGACTCCATTTAGTACAAAAACCTTTTTTCCGGCCTAAAAACAATACATGTTTCCATGGTCCTTGATTTTGGGTGGCCTTCTACTTGGAAAATGTCTACAATATCTAAAAGTTCTACAACCCAAATGTCTCTTCCATCCTAAGACTGAAAATGTCAAGAATATATCTTATTTCTACCCACATGCCAAATTATCTAGGGTTGTGTCTCAAACTTATGTGATTGATTCCTCCCCAAGTTTGTTACTTGGAAATTTTCTCTCCTTAGTGATAAGGTCTTGTGGGTCATAGAATTCCTTGCAACATGACATCTTGTTAGAATAGAGAATATATTATTTTTATGGAAAAAAGAAATGAATGTGTATTTAAAAATGCTCATTTTGCTCGATTGACCTAGTATGATGGAGCTCTAATATGTGAAAACTTGTGTTTACTAATCTAGATCTAGGATGAAAAGGGAGATGGTCTTCACACATCTCCAACGAATGTTGGAATTATCAAGGTCAACCCCTAGTACTATGAGTGGAGTCACTAAGGAAGTTCACTCTCCTTCTAGCTCATCTATTCACATTGGTGGATCAAATCAAATGGTAGGTAGATTGATTGGCTAGGAAACCTTTATTTATTTTTTCAAATTTACATATATGATATTATTGGTGAGAAGAGAGATTTTCATCATTACTGTGTAGTATAGGACATCAACTGCATATAAGAACTACCATTGATTGTCCAACCCAAGTATAGAGCCTCTTGCCTAAGTGTCAAGTACTTTCAATTGCATAATGATGTCTCATGACCATTCATCCACCCTTCCCCTTCCTTATAATAAGTAATGGAATTGACTCTAATTCATTGCATTGGAAGTGGAATTAGATGATGGAAACGAAAAGATTGAACATAACAAATAGGTAGGTACAAGACAAAAATTTGGTGATAGGTTTCTTAAGAAAATAAATAGTGGACATATAAATTGAAAAGAGTTATTGTCTCAATCAACCATCAATAAAAGTGAAATCCATTGGTATTATGCCACTCCATCTATCATACCACCTAATGTATGAGTGAAATGAACTTTGAAGATGAATTCGTGAGCACTACAATTGTCTACAATTGTCCACATCCTCCTTGACCAAAGAATGACAAGTTCCTCATGATGGACTTAGTTATTTCTATGGAGAAGCAACCAGAGATTTATGAAGAAGATAAATGGGACACCACCTAGACTCTTGAGGATATGCCATTTATTGAGTGGGGCACAAACTCTTATGATCGTGGCCCTCTTTCAAATCTAGGTTCCATCACTACTACTTGATTTTTATGGTTATAATTATTGTGTTCGTATGACCAGGTATTTTTTTTTTTTGTGTTTTTTTGTACATTATGGCCCATGGCCATATTATTTGGACTTGTAGCACTTATAATACATATACTTCATATTTATTTTTTTATGAGTGCTTAGTAATATATAAGTTCTAATTTTTTTACTATAGTAACTATGTTTATGGCTTACCTTTTGTTTTATAAAATGCCTATACATATTGTTTTATAATAGAGTTTAAGAGAAGAATTTTATTAAAAAAATTATCACAAAGATAGAGATGCACAAGATTAATAAAGTAAGTGGTAAAGAGAAGAATTTTAGTAAATATCTTAATTGACGAATCTTTTGAAAATGAGCATATACGTATCTCTCAACTATATTCTTCCAAGGAAGAGAATCAAGGTCAAAAAATGTTATGTGGTTCCAAAGGGGAAGTTGAGGCTCTTAATGACTATGGATGTGCCAAAGAGTATTCTCTTGGTGGCAAAGTGTTAATGCAAGATAATTGATGTGATATTTGAATGCAAAGGGGAAGTTAGAGCTCTCACTGACTATGGATGTGCCAAAGAGTATTATCTAGGTGGCAAAGTGTTAATGCAAGATAATTGATGTGATATTTGAATGCCTCTCTGTGATCAAAGTGATTATGCTTGATTTTAAGAAAAGTCAAGAATATTATTGTAACGATTGAATGCATTGTGATTGAAGTGTTAATTGTGTATTTTTAATTGAAAATTCAAAATAAATGATTTGATTCTTGAATTCCTTTTAACATAAGTGTTATAAGAATCAAACATGCCACCAAAAGAGAAGGGGAGATGAAGCATAAAACATAAGCATCTCTTTCTATCCGTACGTCCTTTTCATACACAATAATGGTTTTTTTTAATTATGTATTCTAAGGAATCATAATTCTAAGCATGTTATAAAGGTGGATGATTATGGTCTTTTCTAGAATTTGCCTTCATTGAAATATTAAAATTGAGGGGCTAACGAGGGAGAATTCATTCATGTTTTGTGGTGTATATACATTTTTTTTTTTTTTTTATCAAAAATGATTATATTTATATCAAAATGGGTTGTGTTCGAACCATCCAACTTATTAAGACAAAAAATATCATAGCTCCAGTCTTTGCAAATTTAAAAGGTATAAACTACTTTTTATATGTTCTATTTTTAGAGATTTATAACTACTATTTTCTACTTGGCATGAGTATTGTTACGACTTCTCCTTCCTCTAAATGATAAGGTTCAGTGAACTTCTCACGACATCGTCGGCGGCGAACCACCCTCGTTGACGCGATCCGAACACTTCAAAATACAAGCCTACAAACCATGTCTAGTTGAAAAAATTAAAATAGAACATGCATGTTGAGGCTTCATTCTTGATACTAGCCTTGGATGTTTGAAAACCAATTGGAAATTACATTACCTAGAGTGGCTCTTTTGAAATGTCTATTTTTTCCTTTCTAGCATATGATCCATTTCATGTGATTCCATTTAGTGAAAGGGTGGCGCTACTTAATATACTCCTTTCCCTACTACCTCTTTTCTTATTTCTTTTCTTATTTATAGTTTCTCAATTTTCCCTTTAATTTCCTTTAGTTTTTCCTCCATTTCCTCCATTTTTATGTTATTATTACCCTCATAAATCTCTAACTACACTTTCCTATTCTTAAGAACTTCTAATTCCCTACTACCCCTTTTCGTATTTATAGTTTCTCAAATTTCCCTTGCATTTCCTTTAGTTTTTCCTCCATTTTTATGTTATTATTACCCCCATAAATATCTAACTACACTTTCCTATTCTTAAGAACTTCTAATTGTGAATTCATTCCTATTAGTTTATATTGAAATGTTTACATGTCTAACTCATACTTTTGTTCCCATTCCATTCTCCATTTTCCCCATTCTCTCACATACAGTCCATGACATAATTCCTGGACTTCCTCTAAATTTAAAATGGAGCATGCCCATTAAGGCTTCAATCTTGCTATCAACCTTAGATTCTTGAATGCCAATTGAGAATTTCATTACTTGGAGTGACTCCTTTTGAACTATCTCTTCTTCCCTTGCCATCATGTGATTCGTTCCATATGATCCCACTAAGTGAAAGGGTGGTGTTGTTGAATCTACTCCTTTCCCTATTTCCCTTTTTCCTATTTCCATATTCTCAATCTGTTATTGCATTTCCTTCATTTGTTCCTCCATTGCCTCCATTCTTATATTATTTTTACCCCCATAAATCTTTTACTTTACTTGTCTATTTTTAAGGACTCCCCCTAATGAATCCATTCCTATTATTTTTTGTTGATAGGCATGCATGTCTAACTCATACTTTCATTCCCATTTCCTTCTCGATTTTCCCCATTTTCTCACATATAGTCCATGACATTCCTAGACTTCATATGAATGTCTTTCACAACATCGGACTCCTATTCTCAATTCCATTATTTCAAAAAAAGAAAACTAATGGAGTGGACATAGGGGTTATCCATTATTCCAGAAAAGACTCAATTTCCCCTACAATCTCCCAAATACCAAAGAAAAGAACCAATTCATGGCTTCCAATTTCCTCTATTTCCAAACAACAAATTGGTTTTCCATATCTTGGCTAATGACACTACTCTCATATATGGAAGAATAAAAATTCCAAGCCTTGGTTTCCAAACTCCATTGAATTGCGAAAATATCCCACATCTTGCCTGCTATCCCATCATTATAGAGCTCATAACCAAGATTTTAGGATTGGTGATGCAATAAGGTATAGAGTCTAGAAGGGATTTTAAAAGCTCTGTCTCCACCGGCATCCAACACTGCCACTTGGCTTGAGGGCTCAATTTCATAACTAACTACCCTTGGCTTAATACAAATCATACAAGGTAGCATAGGTATAAGAGTGGTCTAATTCCCCTTTATTTTCCCTCAAATTTCCTATTCTTAAGGATGTTTCTTCATTAGCGTGTTTATCAGCTAGTGCATTAAGTTTTGTTAAGACTTGGTGGTAAGTTGTATTATCAAAGCCGCCAAAATTTGATCTTTGAGAACAATGTTGGCATGTTTTACAGGTAATGTATGCTTGTCATTGATGGCAAGTACAACAACGATGATGGCTTGAGTACAAGAAGAATGTAATAGACGGGCACCAGAAGTATTTTGGGAAGACGCTGCAAAGCAAGCTCAATAAGATCAGAAGAGATAGTGTAGAGGATGGTTGGCATGCTTTACAGGCAGTGTGAGCTTGTCATTGATGGCAAGAACAACGATGGAAAAGATCAGCATGATCAGCAACGCAGTGATAATAGAAGAGGAGGAGCAATAGTGAACGTTGGATCTTATTCAGAATCCCTGATGACCGTCAGATATGAATTCAGGGAGGAGTAGCACGCAGTAGACGAGAATAGATCTCGGGCGTTCGATCTAAGCGTAGGGTCCATCCATCGTTGGATCAGGGAAAACCTGCACATTCATTAAAGAGAAAGGAGAAGCGGGTATACAAAATCCCGAAAGAAGGAGGATCGTCCATCTTCGGGCAGGACACGTGGTCACAGATCAACATTCCGCTAACTAAAAGAAGAAAGAAGAAAGTGCTCTATCCTTCCAACTCGCGAAATGCGAAATGGACAAATGACCTAAAACGTTGGATCCAGGATTGATCGGGGACGAATGCGTGGCGAAATATCAGAGAACCACAAAGACTCCATTTCGGAGTTTCGCAGATCAGGAAATCCAAAGGAAAGAGGTTCAAATTCGCGATATGTGAAATCTCGAAACAATCTCAGAGTCTCGGCTATCATGACTTGGAGTGATGAGACCCTTCATCACAAGAATTGCAAGATGCGAATTCACGATGAGATCTGTACCATCAATACACCAAGATTATGGACCATTGATATAAGATCCATCTCGGAGTCTCGCCTATCACGACTTGGAGTGACGAGAACCTCCATCTAAGGAATTGCGAGATGTGAATTCATGATGAGATCTGGACCGTCAATACACTAAGATTCTGGACCATTGATCTAAGCTCCATCTCGGAGTCTTGCCTATCGCAACTTGGAGTGACGAGAACCTCCATCTAAGGAACAACATGATGCGAATTCATGATGAGATCTGGACCGTCAATTCATCGAGATCGTGGACCATCGATCAGGGTCGATGAAGGTCATAAGTTCACGAAAATACCGAAAAGGTGAAATGGATGTAGCCTGTGGTCACATCGGTGGAAGATGGGGGAAGGAGCTAGTGTAGACAAGCTCATTTTCGGAGTTTCGGGGATTGTGACTCGGAATGTCGAGACACTTGGTCACACGAATTCCGAATTGCCGAATGTTGAAATGCCGAAATGAATGCAAGATTCCATGGAGACTTCTGTGTGATCGCCAGAGAAGCTAAAGAGTCTCCAAGCTTCTTCCAGTGAATGAAGACTATTCTTAGAGGGGATTGACAGATGGATGAGCGTTGAAGTCTATAACTGAAACAGAAAGGATAAGCTCGACTGTGCCAGAGAAGACGAGGAGTCTCAACTTCCAGAGAGGCTAAGAAATATCAGTTGAACACCCAGTGATGTTGGATGCGTAGTGGGAACCACCAGAGAAGCTGAAGAGTTGCGATGATCAGGCAGAGCACTCAAGATGTGGAGGATATTGACATGGTGTGAGCATGCAGAGGCATTGCGCACATTGCA
The DNA here is from genome assembly GCA_009831015.1 of Picea engelmannii. Taxonomy (NCBI): domain Eukaryota; kingdom Viridiplantae; phylum Streptophyta; class Pinopsida; order Pinales; family Pinaceae; genus Picea; species Picea engelmannii. Next base: position 1,189,990 of record ML782328.1, on the reverse strand, counting down.
TGCACAAGGTGCACATAAGCTATAAGTACACGGTATAGAGAAGAGATGCGTTTGCGGTTGTTATGAGGGATTCAGGAGGGCAGAAGGAGGAGAGTACAACAGCTGAAATGCAGAGCAGAAGAATGGTGGATCAAATGGAGATGGCACACAGTGCGTAATGTGAGAAAAACATAACGCATAGAGGAGTGTGCAAAAGACACTGATGCAGACAGAGTAGCGCAGTATAGCAGAACAGTGATTAGTCTGGTAAGCCAATGATAAATATTGTATCACTGTGATAAGTTTCATTAGCAAAGATTTATATTTCTGGGTGGTAGGGAGGTGTTAGGGAGGACTGGTGTCCTCAGAGGTTCAAGTGGGTGCTTGAACATAGGGAGTTGTAGCTTCCTTCTAGTTGGTGCTAGAGAAACCAGGGAGTTGGTGCTTCCTTCTAGTTGGTGCTAGAGAAACTAGGGAGTTGGTGTTTCCTTCTAGTGGGTGCTAGAGAAAACAGAGAGTTGGTGCTCTCAGCAAGTTGCAGCTTACAAAACAAAGGTTATAGCCTCACATTGAGTTGGTGCTCAATTTTAGATGATGTACAAAACTTAAAAGACCGCCTATCATTCCAAAGAATACGAGGTTTTCTCCCTTTATGGGTTTCCTCGTGAAAATTTGTCTCTATGTATATCTTATGTGTGACTGATGCTCATTATTTTATTGTCCATATGTTGTATAATGTTGATGATCACTTGAAGAAATATTAAGAATGTATTAATAGACTTAAAATTGTTTAAGCACAATAACAACTGATTCACCCCCCCTCTCAGTTGTCTTAGTAATTTCAACAATTGGTATCAGAGCAGGTTCCTTTTATTCAAAGGTAGATCTGTAAGATTAAACATGAGAAGTCATGAAGGGACTTCAGCCACTAAGGCCCCTTTGTTTGATGGAACAAATTTTTCCTTCTGAAAGATTAGAATGAGAACATACTTAATGGCCTTGGGTGCAAATGTTTGGGATGTAGTAGAGACTGGATATACAAAGCCTGTTGTGCTAGCCTCCAAGGACGATAAGTTAGAATTTAGTTTTAATGCTAAGGGAATGAATTCTATCTTGAATGGACTTGCTGAAGCTGAGTTTGTAAAGGTGATGCATCTTGAAACTGCCAAAGCAATGTGGGATAAACTTATTAGCAGTTATGAAGGAAATGAGAAAGTAAAAGA
>ML782328.1:1175091-1185809 GCA_009831015.1 Picea engelmannii | reverse complement strand
AGAAAGAATCATCCTGAAAATCAGATAATTGGAGATATAAATAAAGGAGTTCAGACAAGAAGGAAATTGATTAAAGACTCAGAACAATCTCATGTTGCCTTTTTATCTATGACTGAACCTAAAAATTTTGAGGAAGCTAGCCATGATGATAATTGGATTTGAGCAATGAATGAAGAGCTTGATCAGATTGAGAAGAACAATACTTGGGAGCTTGTCCCTAGACCTGAAGATAAAAATGTAATAGGTTCCAAATGGGTGTTCAAGAATCAAATGAATGAAAAAGGACAAGTTGTTAGAAATAAAGCCAGATTGGTCTGTAAAGGGTATGCACAAGTTGAAGTTCAGGACTTTGATGAAACTTTTGCACTAGTGGCAAGATTTGAAGCTATCAGAATGTTTCTTTCTTATTCATGTCACAAGAACTTTAAAGTTTATCAGATGGATGTTAAGTCATCATTTCTTAATGGAGATCCGGAGGAAGAAGTATATATGGAGCAACCTGAAGGATTCTCATTGACATATAATCCTAATAATGTTTGCAAGTTGAAGAAGGCCTTATATGGACTGAAACAAGCACCATGAGCTTGGTATTATAGATTGGACAAATTTTTACAAGATAAAGGATTCAAGAAAGGTACTGTTGACAACAACCTTTACATTAAGTCTGAAGGTGATAATTTATTAGTTGTTTTGGTTTATGTAGATGATATTATTTTTGGGTGCACTAATGAATCATCTGTCCAGTGGTTTGCTAACTCTATGCAAACAAAATTTGAGATGTCCATGATAGGATAACTGTCATATTTTCTTGGCTTACAAGTAAAACAGAGTTCTGCAGGAATTTTTATATCTCAAGAAAAATACTTGAAAGAGATGTTGAAGAAATTTCAAATGGAGGACTCCTCTCCTGCTAGTACACCCATGGCGGTTGGTTGCAAGCTTAGTAAAGATGACATTTCACTCGATGTTGATCAAAGGATATATCAATCAATGATAGGCAGTCTTCTGTACATCACAACATCTCGTCCTGATATAATCCAAGTTGTTGGAATGGTAGGTCATTATCAGTCTACTCCTAAACAAAGTCATTTGGTAGTTGTCAAAAGGATATTCAAATACTTGAAGGGAACAATGACTTATGGTCTGTGGTATCCCAGAAATTAGAATTTTCAGTTAACTGCTTATTCAGATGCAAATTAGGCAAATTGTGTAGATGAAAGAAAGAGCACCAGTGGAGGTGTCTTCTTCCTGGGAGACTCATTGGTAGCATGGATTAGTAAGAAAAAGGGGTCTATTTCCTTATCAACTACAGAAGTAGAGTACATTGTTGCTGCTACTTGCTGTACTCAGATCTTATGGATGATTCAAACTCTTGCAGATTTGAAGGTAAACTATAATGATCCGATTACAATTCACTGTGATAACACTAGTGCAATTAGTGTCTCCAAGAATCATATTCTTCATTCCAAGACTAAGCATATCCCAATAAAATACCATTTTCTCAGAGAACAAGTCACAAACAGAGTTGTTCAGTTGAATTATATCCCTTCCACAGAATAGATAGCAGACATCTTTACTAAACCCCTAGCCAAGACACCATTTGATTATCTCCGACAGAAGTTGGGTGTCATCCCATCTGACATCTAAGCAAGTTCATCCTGTTAGGGGGAGTTTTGTGTTGATTGATTGAATATCTGATACCTCCTAAAAATACTGCAACAACTTAGGGGGAGCATGCTCTCTTTGACATTGATGTCAAAGGGGGAGAAAAGAATCTGGGTGCCTTTATTTCCATCAATGCCAAAGGGGGAGATTGTTTGCATGTTTTACAGGTAGTGTATGCTTGTCCTTGATGGAAAGTACAACAATGATGATGGATTGAGTACAGGAAGAATGTAACAGACGAGCACTAGAAGTATTTTGGGAAGACGCTGCAGAGAAAGCTCGATAAGATCAGAAGAGATAGTGCAGAGGATGGTTAGCATGCTTTATAGGCAGTGTGAGCTTGTCATTGATGGTAAGAACAATGATGGCAAAGATCAGCATGATCAATAGAACAATGATAATGGAAGAGGAGGAGAAACATTGAACGTTGTATCTTATTCAGAATCCCCAATGACCGTCAGATATGAATTCAGGGAGGAGTAGCACGTAGTAGACGAGAATAGATCTCGGGCATTTGATCTAAGCGCAGGGTCCATCCATCGTTGGATCAAGGAAAACCTACACATTCATTAAAGATCAAGGAGAAGTGGGTATAAAAAATCCTGAAAGAAGGAGGATCGTCCATCTTCGGGCAGGACACGTGGTCACAGATCAACATTCCACTGACTAAAAAGTTAAAAAGAAGGAAGTGCTCTATCCTTCCAACTCGCGAAATGTGAAATGGACAAATGACCTGAAACATTGGATCCAGGATTGATCAAGGATGGATGCATGGCGAAAGATCAGAGCACCACAAAGACTCCATTTTGGAGTTTCGCAGATCAGGAAATCCAAAGGAAAGAGGTTCAAATTCGCGATATGTGAAATCGCAAAACAATCTCGGAGTCTCGGCTATCGTGACTTGGAGTGATGAGACCCTTCATCATAGGAATTGCGAGATGTTAATTCACGATGAGATCTGGACCGTCAATACACCAAGATTCTGGACCGTTGATCTAAGCTCCATCTCGGAGTCTCACCTATCGCGACCTGGAGTGACGAGAACCTCCATCTAAGAAATTGCGAGATGTGAATTCACGATGAGATCTGGACTGTCAATACACCAAGATTCTAGACCGTTGATCTAAGCTCCATCTCGGATTCTCGCCTATCGTGACTTGGAGTGATGAGAACCTCCATCTAAGGAACAATGAGATGCGAATTCACGATGAGATCTGGATCGTCAATTCATTAAGATTGTGGACCATCGACCAGGGTCGATGAAGGTCATAAGTTAGTGAAAATACCTAAAGGGTGAAATGGATGTAGCCTGTGGTCACATCGGTGGAAGATGGAGAAAGGAGCTAGTGCAAACAAGCTCCTTTTCAGATTTTCGGGGATTGCGACTGGGAGTGTCGAGACACTTGGTCACACGAATGCCGAAATGCTGAAATGAATGCAAGATCCCATGAAGCCAATCCAACGGTGCAGGTGAATTTGAGTATGATCAGAGGGATAATGTTGCTCTTCACAGTGTAACTGCTAGAAACCATTGATGGTTTCTGCCAGAAGATTTGAAGAGACTTCTGTGTGATTGCCAGAGAAGTTGAAGAGTCTCCAAGCTTCTTCCAGTGAATGAAGACTATTCTTAGAGGGGATTGACAGATGGATGAGCGTTGAAGTCTGTAACTGAAACAGAAAGGATAAGCTCGATTGTGCCAGAGAAGACGAGGAGTCTTAACTGCCAAAGAGGTTGAGGAATCTCAGCTGAACACCCAGTGATGTTGGATGCATAGTGGGAACCACCAGAGAAGTTGAAGAGTTGGATGATCAGGCAGAGCACTCGAGATGTGGAGGAGATCGACGCGATGTGAGCATGCAGAGGCATTGCGCACATTACATGCACAAGGTGCACATAAGCTATAAGTACACGATACATAGAAGAGATGGGGTTGCGGTTGTTATGAGGGATTCAGAAGGGCAGAAGGAGGAGGGTACAACAACTGAAGTGCAGAGCAGAAGAATGGTGGATCAAATGGAGATGGCACACAATGTTTAATGTGAGAAGAACATAAAGCGTAGAGGAGTGTGCAGAAGACACTGATGTAGATAGAGCAGCGCAGTATAGCAGAACAATGATAAGTCTGGTAAGCCAATGATAAATATTGTATCACTGTGATAAGTTTCATTAGCAAAGATTTATATTTTTGGGTGGTAGGGAGGTGCTAGGGAGGACTGGTGTCCTCAGAGGTTTAAGTGGGTGCTTGAACATAGGGAGTTGTAGCTTCCTTCTAGTTGGTGCTAGAGAAACCAGGGAGTTGGTGCTTCCTTCTAGTTGGTGCTAGAGAAACCAGGGAGTTGGTGCTTCCTTCTAGTGGGTGCTAGAGAAAACAGAGAGTTGGTGCTCTCAGCAAGTTGTAGCTTGCAAAACAAAAGTTGTAGCCTCACATTGAGTTGGTGCTCAATTATAGATGAAGTACAGAACTTAAAAGACTGTCTATCATTCCGAAGAAGAAGAGTTTTTCTCCCTTTATGGGTTTCCTCGTGAAAATCAGTCTCTGTGTATATCTTATGTGTGACTGATGCTCATTATTTTATTGTCCATATGCTATATAATGTTGATGATCACTTGAAGAAAGATTAAGAATGTATTAATAGACTTAAAATTGTTTAAGCACAATAACAATTGATTCACCCCCCCTCTCAGTTGTCTTAGTAATTTCAACAAACAAGTCTACTAAAATGGGCATCCTTTGGGCTTGTCTTATGATAGATGCATCTTATTAGTATTGTAGAACCCCTATGAGAATGATTTGGTTGAACTCACTCTTTTAAAATTGGTAATCCTTGATATAGAGTTAGAGTCTCTACTTGATTTTTGACTGTTTTTTCTAAAACCTGGTGAAGGAAATAAAAATAGAGTATACACAAAATTAACAAAGAGTGAAGCATATGATTATTTGAGAGATACAGATGCAATAAAAACATAAGCAATAAAGAGAAGACTTGGAGTAAAAATCCTAATTGATGAAACTTGTGAAAATGAATGTGTGTTTATCTTTCAAGTACTTTGTTGTACCAAAGACGAAGTTGGGACTCGTAATGGCTATGGATGTGCCAAAGAGTATTATCTATGTACCAACGAGTAACTTGGTGCAAACCTCATGGTACCAGTGAAGAAGCACCAGGTACTTAAGATCGTGACTCATAATAGATCGTGACTCATAATGACTATGTATGTGCCAAAGAGTACTATCTATGTACCAAATAGTTGGTGCAAACCTCTTGGTATCAGTGAAGTGACACCAAGTACTTTTTACTGCAATGCTTAAGATCATTCTATAAGGTATTAAGTGTGGGTATAAACATGAGGTAACTAATGAGGAGTAACAGGGACACCTAATAATTGTGTTGTTGAGAATTGTATGAAGGTTATGGAAGTGTGTGTGCAATCCTTGTGATATTAAAGAGGAAGTGCATGTTACTTGAATTTTTGTGGATGTTGAAGTGTGGTTTTTTTTAGTATCAAAGAAGAGGTGAAAGGTTTCAATAATGGAAGCCTTGTGATATTAAAGAGGAAGTGCATGTCACTTGAATTTTTGTGTTTTTGTGGACGTTGAAGTGTGATTTTTTAGTACCAAAGAAGAGGTAAAAGGCCTCAATAATGGAAAGTTTTGATTGTATTTTCTTGTAGAAAAAAGACAAGAGAATTGGTGTGATTCTTGAATGTCTTGTGATCGAAGTTTTGATTGGGCGCTTTGAAATCAAAGTGTTAATTGTGTGCATTTCTAAGAAAATCCAAAAACTTTGGCATGATTTTTGAGTGTCTCACAAAATAAAGTGTGATGCTCCAATTTCTCACGATAAAAGTGTTTATTGTGTGTCCTTGTAAGAAAGGATGAGAGAATTAGTGTGATGCTCCAATTTCGAACGATAAAAAGGTTTATTGTGTAAAAGTGTTCCTTAGTGGGCTTAATCATTAAGAACATGTGTTTCCTCCTAAGAGATCACAAATTCAAATCCAAAGGAGGGTAGGGTATGTATACCTCCATAGACTTTACCTATCAAATCGTTGGGCGGAGGAGATCTCATACACCAATTTAATATCTAACTTAACCGTGACCTTAAAAATAGATTAGTATTATTATTATTATTTGCCCTTGTAAATAAATTAAAGAAAAACAATTATTATTATTATATGCCAGAAAAAATGTTTTGATGTGATCCCATTTATCGAATGCTCAGGGAAACCATGAAAATTATGCAAGATATCATATGCTTCATAATGCCATGAAATAATAAAATACAACATAAAGGTGAGTAAAAAAGAACACATGTTGATGTTTTTCATTATGTGTAAGTTTGTTTTGAAATAAAAGAAAAGAAATGAAAGTGTGTTTGACTTTATTCTTTTGGTTTAAGAGTGTGTTTGAATGATTTGAAAGATTAATTCTATAAAAATTTTCTTAATTGTTATTTTTAATTTACTTTTAATTGTATAAACATTTAAATTGATTTTATTTTTATTTTTATTTAGGTGATAATTGATTAATTTTAATTTTAATTAAAAAAATGTAAAATTAGAAGATAAGAAAAACTAAGCAAAAAAGTCAATATTTATTATATATTGTAAACTATGTACATTGATTGATTTTATTTTTATGAATATTTAATTCAAAAATGAAAGTTGTAGGTTTAATGATGGCATTGCAATTTATACAAATATTAATAAAATGGTTATATGTTTAAATTTATTTTATTTTTAATAGATAATTATAGATTTAAAATTCAAACTATTTTTTTAATTCATGTTAATGAGTGGAGAATGCAAGTGTTTATGTAGTAAAAAAAATCTAAAATAAAAAATAACAAGTATATTTAATTTAATAATAAACATTTAAAAATGATTATATGTTAAAATTTTGTTTTATTTTAATAGATAATTATACATTTAAAATTTAAATTATTTTTTGATTCATGTTAATGTTAATGAGTGGAGGTAGAATATCACTAGTATGATTGGTTTCCTTGGGCCTCGTTCTGGCCTTGTTTTGTAAGTAGAGAGCTACCCATGTTTGAAACTCAATTGTAACATCTCAAGAGATGGCATGAGCGTTCTCTCCTCCACCGTAGGCGATGATGGATGGGTTAGTTGAGAGAGAGAGAGAGAGAGAGAGAGAGAGAGCTTAGTTCGGTTCAAGAAGGCAAAGGAATTTTTATATATCGAAGTCGAGGTTCCTTGGGTGCCTGCCATTCCAAGGATGACTTCACCAATGACCGCTTGCGATAGAAGTTAAGTTGATGGCTTCATCGAAGACGTACGCTAGGTGGGCACTCCACAGAATCAATGGGCGCTCCACGAAATCAATGGGTGCCCCACCAAAAAGATAGGATGATTAAATGCATTGGTTGAATGATTCGGAAGAGAAGACGCCCCGACCAACTGAATGAAGGAAAATTGTGAGTCGGGTAGCTTGGATGCCTTGGGAACTTGCCATGCCAAGGGTAGCTTACCATGGAAACTTGCATCAAATTCTTAGCCGAGAGACTAGACAAGGAGTGATCATGAATTTGACTTGGGCACCAAAAACTGAAGATTGAACAAGTCAGACAAGTGAGAAAGAGGATTCTTGGGTGAGTCGGATGACTCACCCAAAGGACGCGCACCCTTTGGAAGAAGTCAATCCGAACTGAAAAATGGAAAAAATGACCAATGGTTGTGTCGCTCCATGGTGAATAGATGTGTCAGTTGGAAAGGTCGGGAACCTATATAACCAAGGGAGGAAACCATTTGGAAGGAATCAAGAAATGATCAAGAGAGATCAAGGAAACAAGTTTTAAGCCGAGAAAGGGGACAGACAAGATAAGGAATAACTGCAACCATTACAACTATGAAGCCCGAAGGAGTGGTGATCTGTTCAGACTTCTAACTATAGTGATGAAGGAAGGGTGCACAAGGATGACTCACCGAAGACGAGTTGTATTGTTTTCGCACAAGTTATTTGTATCAGAGAGAAATATCCTTTGTAAAATTTATTTGTGTGGCACGAGTGTTTGGCTCGACCCACTATTGTTCTTATTAAGTAAAAAAATTGGGTATTACGCTGGTTTGGCCTCCTACCTACATGTTTTTTTCCACTGTGTATGAATTATTTGTCTTTATTGTTGTATGGTTTAAGTATAAGAAACACAAACATAACTTAAGTAAAAAATGAAACGAACGAAAAGTGTAGTCTAAGTTAAGTAACTTGGTGTGGCCTTGCCACCAAGTGAACGATTGTTGTGTCGCATGGTGACTAGGAACATTGGGTGATTCCACCACCCGACTGAAGGTTCGTTGGGCCCATAAAATATGGTATCAAAGTTCCCAACTCAAGCAACAGAGTAGGGTTAGTTTGGGTTTTGCGACAGTTCGGTAGTTCCGGGCACCTTGCCATTGGAATGGTTCGTTGAAGACGTCCATGGAAATGGTAAATGATAGGGAATGAAGTGAAGATTTGGTGGTGATTTGGTAACAGAACTTGGGTGGAAGTTTGAAGCACTTTTCGGTACAGGTTGCATGAAGCTTGAAGATCCTTAGAAGCACAAGGATGGTTAGTTCGCATGCAAACAACAACAACATCGAAAGGGATCCTAAGACGCCCAAGGTAAGGGACCGCCTCCTTGCCTTAGAAAAAAATGATGGATCAGCTAATGGAGGAGATGTTTATTCATGGTGAAAAGGTCACATGACTAGAAACATAGATGGGTGAACTCATGGTCAAGTGCAATGGAACTTTCCAGGAGTGTCAATACATAGTGAACCTGTTATCTAGTACTCTTACTGACAACATTCAAGACAGACTTAAGGAAGCAGAGGATGCTCTAGATTTGGTCCAATAGAAGGTGAAATACCAGGAAGACACCATCACATTGCTTAAATGAGTTGAATTCAATGGGACGAGCTCATCTGTTGTGCATATGTGAATCAAGATGAAAGAACTAGAACCTTATGATGGGAGTCGCAACACTAAGTTGTTGGGAAATTTCTTTTGGGACATGGAGCAATACTTGGAGCAGGTGAAGGAAATTCCAAATAGGGAAAAGGTAAATGTAGTCTATATGTTCTTGACAAGAACTAAAAAAATTTGGTGGATAAACTGAGTTGAAGACTTGGTAGCTGGGAGGACCATCGAAAAGATAAAAAATTGGGCAGAGATGAAGGAAATCTTGAAAGAAAAGTTTGGTCTGGGAAACCAAGCTTGTGTTGTTAGAAACTAATTGTTGGCTCTCAAGCACATTGGCAGATCCAAACTTATATCAAGGATTTAGTTAGCCTGATGTTGGATATCAAAGAAATGTCCGATGAGGATAGGATTTCCCACTTTATGAATGGTTTGTAGACTTAGGCACAGAGTGAGATGCGATGACAAAATGTGCAGAACCTTCTGAAAATGATCACAACGAAAGATAAACTATTGGACTTCAGGGATGAAGATAAAGTAGGTCCAAGCAATGATGAAGGACAACGTGAGAAGAAAAGTAAGAAGACAAAGGATAAGGAAAAGATGAAGGCATCCAAGAATAACGAAGATGGTGCAAAGCAGCTAGATTCACAAAAGGAGAAAAAGTCGATTTCTTGTTGGATATGTGAAAAGGAGCATTATGTTAAGAAATGTTCATTGAAGAAAAAATTGAATGCTTTGGAGAAAGTGGACAACCCATCCATGGGTGTGTTGCATGTTTTGGGAGTTGTTGCGGAAGTAGAAACAACGATTGCTCAAGACTTTGACATCACAACACTTAGCTATGTTTGGGAAGATATCAATGGGAAAATGACTTTGGCTATGGTGGACAGTGGTGCTACTCACAACTTCATGAGAGAATACATTGCGCGAAGCCTTTGATTGCAATTTGAGAAGGAAATAACTTCTTTCAAAAAGGTTAAATCAGGTGAAAAGGAGATTGTTGGCACATCTAATAATGTTCCTATGAAGCTTTGATAATGAATCGGAAGGGAACGGTTCACCGTAGTTTCGTTAGACGATTACAAAGTTTTTTGGGGGCAAGAGTTCATGTAGACAGAGAAGGAAGTCCCCATATTACATGTTGATTGTTTAGATATCATGTCCGGGTCGACTCCATGTCTGGTGCCTACAGTAAAGGGGGGTCGAGGAATGAATATTTCATCCTTCTGGTTGGTGGATAACCATTGACCTTTCTTGGACATCGATGGACGATGTGAAGAGATGGTTGAAACAAAGAACTTAGACGAATAAAAAGTATTGGCATACTTAGAATGGCATGTTAGCAATATTGAAGACATCTTGGGTAACATGGTTCAGGGAATGGATAAGTTCGTTGAATTCTATGAGGAAATTATGTCGAAAGAACAGAGGGAGACCAATGAAACAAAGATGCAAGATCTTGAGGAATGAAGAGTGGAGTTATTTGTTGCATAAGTATGTGATGGGGAAGAAAAATAGTCATGGTACAACCATGCTAAGAAGGAGGTTGGACAGATCACAAAGACACTTGGAGGTAGGGAATGACCTTATGATCCAAAAATTGAGCACCTTGTTGAGGAAGGTGAAGGTCAAATTGGTTCCAACGTCCCGCTATTGATGTATTTGATGGAGACGTATGGTGACACTTTGCAGGATGTGATGAAGTAATATGAGGATGGAAGCGGTGGCTCATCGAACCACACCCTTCCACTCTCACACTGAAACATGAGAATGTTGGCTTGTTTTCATGAATACGAAAGGGAGCCCACTTGTCGATGCCTCGAAGGGAGGCATCATGACGACTTAGGAAGATGTGATGGTTGAGAAATTGTGAAGAGAAATGGGCGATTTTGATGTTGAGGTGAGATCTTGTGAACTTGTCGTTATGGTCATACTATATACTCAATTAGTGAAGGAATAAGGGGATCCAACACACATTGACAACAAGATCAATTAGGGTAACAATGCAACATCATGGGTGATCACAAAATATGAAGTAATGTTAGGATTTTTTGGAAAAAAATGACTTGGAGTGGGGGAAGGTGTAAAATATCGGGAGCTGGCCTAAGCACGTGCTCCTCCATCACA
>ML782328.1:1164442-1175025 GCA_009831015.1 Picea engelmannii | reverse complement strand
TCAGTTCAAGAAGGAAAATGAATTTTTATATAGAGAAGTTGAGGTTCCTTGGGAACACGTCGTTCCAAGGACGACTTCACCAATAATCGCTTGTGATGGAAATTAATTTGATGGCTTGATCGAATATGTGGGATAGGTGGGTGCTCCACAGAAGAAATGGGTTCCCCACCAAAAATATAGGATGGTTAAAGGCGTCGGTTGGATGTTTCGACAAAGAAAATGCCTTGACCGACCGAACGAACAAAAAATGTGAGTCTGATAGCTTGGACACCTTGGGCGCTTGCCATGCAAAGCGAAGCTTTCCAAGGAAAATTCCACTGGATGCTTAGCCAAGAGACTAGCCGAGGAGAAATCATGAACTTGACTTGGGTGTCCAAAATCAAAGGTTGAACGAATCACACAAGTGAGCAAGGATGCGTTTGGGTACGTCAAATAAATCACCCAAGGGACATGCTCCCTTTGGCAGAAGTATACCCGAACCGAAAAGTGGAAAAAACAACCAAGGGTTGTGTCTCTCCATCGTGTACGGAAGCATCACTTGAAAAGGTCGGACACCTATATAACCAAGGGAGGAAACCATTTGGGAGGCATCAAGAAACGATCAAGAGAGATCAAGGAAAAGAGTTATAAACTGAGCAAGGGGACATACAAGGTAAGGTATAACCATAGGCATTGCAACTATGAAGCATGAAGGAGTGGTGATCTATTTAGATTTCTAACTGTAGTGACGAAGGAAGGTTTCACAAGGATGACTCAATGAAGACGAGTTGTATTGTTTTCACACAGGTTCTCTGTAACAGAGAGAAAGTTCCTTCGCAAAATTTCTTTGTATTGCACGAGTGTTTGCCTCATCCCACTGTTGTTCTTCTTAAGTAAAAATGTTGGGTATTAGGCCGATTTAGCCACCCACCTGCATGTTTTGTTTCTACTGTGTATGGATACTTTTGCTTTGCTATTGTATGGTTTGAGTGTAAGAAACACAAACACAACTGAAGTAACAAATGAAACGAATGAAAGGTGTAGTCTGAGTTATGTAACTTGTTGTGGCCTCACTACCAAATGAATGACTCTGGTGTGGCATGGTGATTGAGAATGTTGGGTGATTTTTCCACCCGAACAAAGGTTTGTAAGGTCCGTGGCATCAACTAGCTAGGAGGAGACACCTAAAATTCATTCATGCTAAAGGTTCTACAATCCCTAGGTGATTTTGACGGTTGGTTGGTCTCACAAGTCATAGACAAACTAGCAAACAATTATTTTTTTTATGAATAGAGAATGAAAGTATTTATATAGTTAAAAAAAAACAAAATAAAAAATAATAAGTATATCCAATTTAATAATAAACATTTTTTAAAAAGACATTATTTAATTTGACCAAGATTTTTAATCATAAAAATTAAACGTCATTCAATACAAAATATTTATTAATGTATAAATAAATAAAATATTTAATAACATAATGAAACCCTTGAATGAGCTTGAGCTTTCTCGAAAATACTTTGTGAAAAGTTTTGAAATATCCAACATTTCGAGTAGACACTCCATCCATCATTAGGGACATAGATGTTAGAAAAGAGTGTTGAGGAGTAGCATTTAAGGGAGAGGAGATAACCCTTGAGGGGAAAGAATAATGATAAATTAATGAATAGGGTTCTCAGGTCATTAGTTCTAAAAACGACAATTAAAGATATTAAAGAATTGAAATATTAAAATATTAAATTAAAGGAGAGGTCATCTCCTCTCCTTTAATTTAATATTTTAATATTTCAATTCTTTAATATCTTTAATCCTCATTTTTAGACCTAACGAAGTAACAACCATATTCATTAATTTATTATTATTATTTCCCTTCCATGGTCATCTCATGTCCCTTAAATACTAAGTCTCAACACTCTTTTCTAACATCTTAGAGTTTCAAATGCATGTGATGATGGGTGGAGTGTTTTCCATAAATCTCAAGCTCATACATTAAAGTGTGGAAATCTACACACCAATCAAGCTAGCCAGATTTGACTACATTTTGTGAAATTTAAATTCAAATTAAATAAATATTAAAATACCATATTAAATAAAGATCCATTTAACTCCACATCTATCAAGTGCCCAAATGGATCAAATCTTTGGAGGTGTAAACCTTTTTTACACCTGGAGAGATTTGATCCCTCTAGGGGCTTGATAGATCTAGAGTTAAATGAATCTAGATTCATTTTATTATTATTTTTGGGAGTAAATTATGATGACTAAATTTAAATAAAATAAATAATTTATTAAATATAAATAAATATATTAACATACAAATAAATAAAATACTTTATTAAAGGGCTTGTCTAACTGTTCTACCATTTTCCTATTGTTTAAATTGCATTTTTGAATGTAGAAATGGATCAAAATGGACGCATTTCGAGTAAATATAGCTTAAAATAAAACTTAGAATGTTTAGCCTACTACTTTATTAAATATATTTTGTGAAATTTAAATTTAAATTAAATATGATATCTTATTAAATATAAATATATAACTCCATTTCATAACTACAACCCACACATTTACGTTTTTAAATAATTTTTTTCCATAATATTTTGAATATTTAATTATTATTTTTCATAGTAAATCATGATATTATCTGAGTATGAAGTTTATCTAAATATGCAAGTTTCCACATTGTGACACTCCACCCATAAATTAGGGTTAGGTTAGGAGAGATTGAAATAAAAATAATAACAGAGAAAATAGTTATAAAGTATATGAAGTCAAGGTGGAAAACAATAATTAAAGAGGATGAAAATACTTAAAAAAGAGGTGCATTACACAATGGAGCAAATGATTAAAGATGTGGTAAAAGGTTAAGGGGAGGAAAATTACTAATAATATTAAAATGACAAATTTGATAGTAAAATATAGAGACTGATTAAAAATATAATTAAAAATAATAATAATAAAGGAGAAAATAGTTATTAAGAAAGGTAATATTTAGAGAGATAAATTAGATGATAGTTTATGTAGAAAGGTCGAAGAAATTGAAAATTAGAATATTCTATAAATAGAGAGAATTCAAAAAGGTTAGAAATGATGAGTGATTAGAAAAATAAAAAGTATTCGAAAAAAGGGAGGTTGATATTGCAAACGAATTAAAGATTTAGAGATAAGGTGTCACAAGGGGAGCATAAAGAAGATGGAGACTTGAATGTGTTATGAGAGTGGGGGGAGTTTTCAAGATAGGGGGACTAATGGTTACGATGATAAATGACGGGTTTTCAAGAATGATTAAGCTTGTAGGCATCTTCTGGGGATGTTTTTCAATTTCAAGGGCTTTTCGAATGAGACGAGAAGAGTAATGAGGCGTTGGGGCTAAAATTTTAGTTCGGTCAAAGCAAATGAGGTGCTTAGATTGAGTGGAGTGTTCAGAGATAGTCGATTTTGAGATTTGGTTGTGGATGGTGTCAACTATATGCTCTTTAAGCTTGAAGGTTCTTCGAGTTTGGCCTATATAAAACTTCCCACAGAAGCACAAAATCTGATAGACTTGTGGCCAAGCATTGGGTCCTATTTGTCTTTTGATATTCTAAATAGTTGTTTGAGGGTCTTGTGGGGTTTGGACACAGTCTTAATATTCTTTTTCAACGAGACTCTTGCAATATGATCAGGGGTTCTTTAGATATAGGGAAGGGAGAGAATAGCATGGGAGGGTCTTCGGTTTAAATTTGAAGGCTAAGTGAAACTCTTTAGATATAGGGAAGGGAGAGAATAGCATGGGAGGGTCTTCGGTTTAAATTTGAAGGCTAAGTGAAACTCTTGATTAATTTGGGATAGAGAGTAGTTATTGGTCAAAGAAATTTAGTTTAACTCTCCACATTAATTTTATATTTTTATAAACTCTCCTCAACCATTCTCCTTCTTTAATTATTGTTTTCCAACTTGACTTCATCTACTTTATAACTATTTTCTGGATTACTATTTTTATTTCAATCTCCCCTGACCTAACCCCTATTCAAGACTTTATTATTTAATATACTCAATCTTTTCCTCCTTACGACCGTTACTAATTATCTAAAGCCAACAGCTACTTTCAATTACAACTCATCAGCTTTTTATGTACCTAAATATCTCTAACATCAAGATATTATTTAAAATATATTAGGTTTAAATAATGAGTTTTTCCACATGGTGTTTAGTGTCTATGTTTTCTGTCGAAACGAAAGAAAATAGATCTAAGTGGACAACTTTAACTCACCAAACACAATTATGTGAGTTGTAACAATGAATTCAATTCAATGCTTATTAAAATATCGGATATGGAGGACCATATAGCAATGGCGGTAACAGATGAAAGATGATGTGAATAAAAGAAGATCCACCAAAATAAAGAAAATGCACGATTGTCGGAAAAAGGAAGGAATGCATGATTGCACAAAGAAGAAAGAAAGAATAATCGAGAATGAAGATGCCGGAAAAAGGAAAATGCCAAGAAAAATATGATGACGAGAGCAGACTGGAAATCTGATAATGGAAGAAATACATTCCCAGTGCCGACAGGATTAGCATGAAGAACACGTTCTCGTCCAGTCTATTTTTTCTTTGCCGTCAAAGTGAAAGAAGAAGATCGCCGTAAGATATAAAGTTTGAAGTCAATCACAAATATTGAATTTAACAGGGCGGAAAAAAGAGAAAATGCCTTCATATCTTTCTCAAAGAATAAAGAAAATGCATAATAGTACAAAGGAGAAAGAAGGAAAAATCAAAAGATAACAGGGCGGATAAAAAAAAAGAATAAAGGATAAGAAGCAGCGGATGAGGAGACATATGAGCACACTCACTGAGTAGGGTGCCGTTCATCGTTTGTAGAGGAAGTCTGATAATGGAAGTCCAGAAATTTTTAAGTAACTTCTTGTTGTTCTTGCAACTCTGCCTTGGCTTATGGCAGATCGTGAAGCTCATCCTAGTGGATAGTGCTGGTACAAGGTGGAATCGGATGGTTGTTGTCCGCAGTTTACTCATTACTGCAACGATTCTGCGGCCGAGTCTTCAAGCTACCCTTCGGCCTGTCTCGAGCTTACGCATTACTGCAACGTTTCCCAGGCCGGGTCTTCAAGAAAGTGGCTTGCGTTGTACAGACCAAGGCTCCAGGGTTACATGATGAGTTGGCCGCCTTCCCAAGCCACCCACGTGGTGAGAGATCTGAGATTATCGAACTGTGCGATCATTTCCGACTGGAGAAAAGGGACGGAAACAATTTGTTCATCAATTGCCAAATTTCATACTACATTACTGGTGAAATGTGGCAGATTCTGCTAACCATGGGAGAAATCCGATACAAATTTGTGTATTTGAAAGGTATTGGTTCTCAATACCGAATTTATGTAATTTAGTTGCCTTGGAGGTAAATATTCAAAAGCCATGAGTGACTCGCTCCTTTAATAATTTTCAATGGAAGAATTAAATATATCATGACATTTATTAAATTTTCCTTATGATGTATATGAAATTCACTTTATGCCGTGTAGTCCTAACAATGATAGAATAAATTAACAACTTCATTTTATTTTTAAAATTATATACATAAAAAATTATAATTTTATTTCACATTTATATTCTTGTAATAAAATACAAAATATCAAATTTATGTTCTTGTAAAAAAAAAAATACAAAATGCAGATGAAAGAGATTTTATCATTATTGTTTATTTATATGAAAATTTGTATTGATGACTTGATTATAATATAAATATTCCTATATTAATGTTAGGAAGGTATTTTTTTATTTATTTATAAGAAAAAGTCATAATATTAATAAAATTAATTAGTTTAATGGATGAAAGTGAAACAATTATAAAAAAAATTATTTTTATTTTCATGGGATCAATATTGTAGTATTAACAAAATATGGTATATGATAATAAATGAAATTCAATTTGAAGAAAATTATTAGTCATGGCTTTATAAAGGTCAATATTTTTATAAGCGGAATTTTATAACAATCAGTGTATTAAAAACAAGTTAGTGGAAATTGAACTTGGCTAGGGAGGTGTTGGCACCCAAAGTTTTGGGTTTATTTCGCAAGCGCACACAAATGAAGTTGTGCACGCTCATTTCAAGTTTTGTATGCACCCATTCCAATTTTGCATGCGTTAAAGCTATATGCACAAAGAATGGCAATGAAAGCACGTCGGACTGGGTTTTGATACTGTGCACTAAGCCTTAAAGTCTATCAAATGTGTATCGGTCCCAGTTTTGATGTGCAACAGAAATCAAGAAGACACACGTCGGAATCAAGAAAGGAATCATCTGAAAATCCTCTCAAATGATTACTTCCAACAACATAAGGGATCATGGAGCTAACAAAAGATGAGTTGGCGAGGTAGTGAAGATTTCCGTGATTCCAGAAGGCTACGTGGACTAGAGGCATGTGCCAGAAGCATGCGAGGTAGTTTTGTCAATAAAACAAGTGGAGCAAAGCATAAAGAGAAAGAGCTATAGAGCAGAGAAAGCTATAAAAGGAAGAAACAACATCATAAATAGAGTTAGATGGTTAGATGATGAAAGAGTCGGACACTAACTTAGAGGGTCCATTGAGTTATTGTCTAGTGTGTCGATCTCACTTTCATCCTTTGTAATGTTATAATGCTTCTGAATATAAAGATAAGTCTGTCATATGTATGAGGTCTCAAGAGGAGGTGCATTGCACAGTGTGTTGTATTTCTGAGGATTTATATAAAAAGGGATGTGCAAATTTGTTGTTATCAAATATAGTTTGTTTACTGTATGTTTATGTTCAATGGAATGGATGGACTAATAAAGTTGCGACAATTCTGATCTATTGTGTGTTTATCATGTGTGACTTGGATATGTGTGTGTATTGTTTTACTTGTTAGCATAGTAAGTTGTCATATATGGAATGTATGAATGTCATCCAGATGGATCCTGGTTTGTTTAGTCATTCATCCCTGACACAAGACCTTATGGTATCTGTGATCCCATATGCATCTCGGGTGAGACCTTCCTCGGTCTTGGTTGAGAATTGATATGTTGATGCTCTAGGGATTTTGTTGGTCAACTTTGGATGAACCCTAGGTGTAAACTCTCTAGCGTTAAGAAGGACACGTGCAAGCGTGAAAAAAACACCAACATGAGGGTAACAACTTTTCCTCACTACCACTCAAGCTACACCAAATTGACTATTATTCAACACATATTATGCAAACATGATAAATCAATCACAATGGGGAGTTCACATATTACAACAAACATAGTAAAATAAACCACAACTTGGGGAGTTTGTCACATATCTAACCCCCTTGATCACCACATCAAGGAGATGGGGTATTTTTTTGTCATTTTATCTAACTCAACTTCTTCTAGATACCTTGAATCAATCCCCTCTAATTCTAAACTCATTTTATGGGTTGAAGACTGCATGCAACACCCTTTTTTACTTTCATTGGATCCTTTTTTCAATGTGTGCCCGCACACACACACACACACACACATCATTCCATCGAATCTATTCAAATATTATCCCATCAATCCCATTTGAATCATTGACCATTGATCCCATTCAAAGGATCGAACATTAACCACTTTTGACTGTCTTGCCCAATTTTCGAAAGGAAATACTTTAGGCTTTCTTTGAAATTGGTCATTGGCCACATTTCAAAGTAGTGCTCAAATTGAAGGGAAAGGATAGAAATCCTTCTTCGAAATCGGACATTATCCACATTTCAAAGTTGTGCTTGAATCAAATGAGAAAGGTCATTGGACTTATTTAAAATTGGCCATTGGACACATTTTGGAGTTGTGCTTGATTCAAACAGAAAGGCCATCGAGTGTTCTTCGAAATTGGCCATTGACCACATTTCAATGGTGTGCTTGATTCAAAGGAAATATTCCATCAAGGCTTCTCCAAAGATGGCCCATTAGGCCTATTTTAAAGATAAACCTGATATTTGAAAGATACATCACCAAGACTTTTCTAAAGAAGTGGCCCAACCTCAAAAGATGAAGGCCAATGACCTCTTCGAAAACTTAACCCAAAATTCATCAGGGAACTTTCAAACATAATCCTTGATCTTCAAAGAAAATCCTTTAGGCTAATTCAAAGATTTTTCACGACTTCAAAGGAAAGGCCTTTAGCCTTCTTCAAAGTACAAACCGAAAAATCAAGGAAAAGTGACCCACTTCGAAAGATACACTTTGAAGTAAAGATAAACAAGATATAAGCCATCAAGCCTTTATGAAGTGCATACCAACTTCAAAAACAACAAGGAAAGAAGGGCATTGAGCCTTCCTCCAAGACATTAATCCCAATGCATAAGGATTTCAAGCCATATTTCAAAGTTGTCCCCAATTTTAGAATCAACAAAGAGTCCAAACTCAAATAAACAAGATTGTGATATTCGAATGGAATTTGAATTTAGAAGGTTTGAAGGCCTATTCAAAGGGTCATACTTCATGTTGGTGCTTTTCCTATGACCACGACCACATATATGATTATTTAAAACTAATCAAATCTTCAATGGATCGAATTTGAAGTACTCAGAATAAGTTGGAATCCAATATTATAAGGCTATTCAAAATCACTTAAGTGAGAAACTAAGCAATGCAAAAAAGAAAGAATGAAAAACTTCTTATAACCATGAATTCCATTTCTAAATTCATATACAATAAAATACAATCTTAACTTCATAATCATAAAGATGAATTCAAGAAGATATGCATCAATTATATTTTAAACAAAATGGTCCAAGAAATTGGTTCATTTTGAGAAATTTACCACCCAATCATAAAAATCCACTACAAATGCCACCCTCAAGTCAATCTATGAGGCCACCAGGGAAAATTGAAGACATTGGTCAAGGACTCTCAAGTCACTCACCCAACCCAATTTCTCTCAAGCTTAGCTAAATTTTTTACCATAGAATACTCCAAGAAACCATCCAACCAGCATAGCCTTAGTACTCTCTTCCACTTCCCCACACACCATAAGGAATATACTTCCCTTCTCTACTCAATAGTCCCTTGTGAATATTCTTCCCTCTAGTTCTCTTCACTATGTGTAAAAAGAGTCTAATTTAATGTCTACCTTTAGGAATAACATTGAAGAGTTATACCTCGTCTCTTGATCACTCAATGAATAATAAACTATGGGTAAAGGAATGGTTTCCTTAAATAACTTATCATCTATGATCCTCTGCATCCTTCTATCTCTCTTCTCAAGTCCACCATCTTCTCTTCCACATCTCTATTTGGTCTTCTCTGGGTTTGAATCTCAATCCCTCACTTGAGAATGCAGCTCCAAAAATTTAGAGGTGTGTTAACATGATATAATGGTTTGAATTATGAGAGCGATGGTAAGAATGGGGTTGAATGAGAATTCCCTAGATTGTGAGAATGAGTGAGTTGGCATGAAAATGGTGACATTATTTGAGCCAATTTGAATATGCATGAAAGAGAGTGCACGTGAATAGAGGAGGTTCAAATTCCTATGAGGATGGAGTCTCTTACACTCCTCATGATGTTTGTACTCAACCCCTATGCATTCATAACTATGGAATATCCACCAACCACTTCCCGCGTTTAATTATGTGAAAATTTAGAAAACAAATTGTGAAATTTTCTACAATTTTGAAAATTTTCATTAATGGAGGGTGGGGGTGAGAATCCACCCACCCCCCCATGCTCTCCCATGTGAAAAATTGTCCAAGTAGTTTGGTTTGTCTATCTAACAACTAAAAAATGATTTTTGTGCATATTTGAAGGAAGGACAAAGTAGTTTCTTAAGAAATGAAAAGTGATGAACAATTCTACCTATTTCAAGGCCTTACCTAAATGTGAGGTAGTGCTTGTAGAAAATACAAATATGCATGAGCTTGAGATTCAAACTAGTGGGATCAATATGCATTGTGGATTCTCATTTCTTATTATTTATTTCTTTTATAAATTATTTCCTTTTTAAATTGAAGAGTTTGTATGTTTTGAACTATTAATTGTACCCTACAAATATGATACTTTTTTAAAGATTATGCTTATGACACATGTGCATTTTGAGATGATTTTCCTATGGTTCTCTTCCACTCATTCATATTCAAGTGTGATTCTTTCCATGTCTTCAATCGCTTCTATTAAGTTGGTTCTATTGTATAGATAACTTCAACAAAGAGTTTGTTTGACATATTTTTTCCTTTAAACATGCCCCTTGTCATATTCACATTGGCTATATTTTCATGTTCATAATTTGATGTATTATGGAATATATGAGTAAGTATCCTTCTTAAAAATATTGATATCTTTGTAATAATTGTATATTCCATTAAATATTATATGTTCACCCCATTGTTGGTTATGGAACTTTATTCATCTTACCACTTTTACTCTTAACCATGGAAGTCCTTAAATGTTTCAAAAACATTTGACTTATATTTAAGAAAGTACACCCAAATTTTTCTTGAAATGTTATCAATAAATGTGACAAATACTTGGCTAAGAAATGTGAGTTTTCATGGAGATAGAGGTCACTTTGCACCAATTCTAATTGTATTCTTACTCTTCACTATTTTTCAAATTTATCCCTATATTTCATACCAAACATCA
>ML782328.1:1150242-1164342 GCA_009831015.1 Picea engelmannii | reverse complement strand
CCAACATGAGGGTAACAACTTTTCCTCACTACCACTCAAGCTACACCAAATTGACTATTATTCAACACATATTATGCAAACATGATAAATCAATCACAATGGGGAGTTCACATATTACAACAAACATAGTAAAATAAACCACAACTTGGGGAGTTTGTCACATATCTAACCCCCTTGATCACCACATCAAGGAGATGGGGTATTTTTTTGTCATTTTATCTAACTCAACTTCTTCTAGATACCTTGAATCAATCCCCTCTAATTCTAAACTCATTTTATGGGTTGAAGACTGCATGCAACACCCTTTTTTACTTTCATTGGATCCTTTTTTCAATGTGTGCCCGCACACACACACACACACACACATCATTCCATCGAATCTATTCAAATATTATCCCATCAATCCCATTTGAATCATTGACCATTGATCCCATTCAAAGGATCGAACATTAACCACTTTTGACTGTCTTGCCCAATTTTCGAAAGGAAATACTTTAGGCTTTCTTTGAAATTGGTCATTGGCCACATTTCAAAGTAGTGCTCAAATTGAAGGGAAAGGATAGAAATCCTTCTTCGAAATCGGACATTATCCACATTTCAAAGTTGTGCTTGAATCAAATGAGAAAGGTCATTGGACTTATTTAAAATTGGCCATTGGACACATTTTGGAGTTGTGCTTGATTCAAACAGAAAGGCCATCGAGTGTTCTTCGAAATTGGCCATTGACCACATTTCAATGGTGTGCTTGATTCAAAGGAAATATTCCATCAAGGCTTCTCCAAAGATGGCCCATTAGGCCTATTTTAAAGATAAACCTGATATTTGAAAGATACATCACCAAGACTTTTCTAAAGAAGTGGCCCAACCTCAAAAGATGAAGGCCAATGACCTCTTCGAAAACTTAACCCAAAATTCATCAGGGAACTTTCAAACATAATCCTTGATCTTCAAAGAAAATCCTTTAGGCTAATTCAAAGATTTTTCACGACTTCAAAGGAAAGGCCTTTAGCCTTCTTCAAAGTACAAACCGAAAAATCAAGGAAAAGTGACCCACTTCGAAAGATACACTTTGAAGTAAAGATAAACAAGATATAAGCCATCAAGCCTTTATGAAGTGCATACCAACTTCAAAAACAACAAGGAAAGAAGGGCATTGAGCCTTCCTCCAAGACATTAATCCCAATGCATAAGGATTTCAAGCCATATTTCAAAGTTGTCCCCAATTTTAGAATCAACAAAGAGTCCAAACTCAAATAAACAAGATTGTGATATTCGAATGGAATTTGAATTTAGAAGGTTTGAAGGCCTATTCAAAGGGTCATACTTCATGTTGGTGCTTTTCCTATGACCACGACCACATATATGATTATTTAAAACTAATCAAATCTTCAATGGATCGAATTTGAAGTACTCAGAATAAGTTGGAATCCAATATTATAAGGCTATTCAAAATCACTTAAGTGAGAAACTAAGCAATGCAAAAAAGAAAGAATGAAAAACTTCTTATAACCATGAATTCCATTTCTAAATTCATATACAATAAAATACAATCTTAACTTCATAATCATAAAGATGAATTCAAGAAGATATGCATCAATTATATTTTAAACAAAATGGTCCAAGAAATTGGTTCATTTTGAGAAATTTACCACCCAATCATAAAAATCCACTACAAATGCCACCCTCAAGTCAATCTATGAGGCCACCAGGGAAAATTGAAGACATTGGTCAAGGACTCTCAAGTCACTCACCCAACCCAATTTCTCTCAAGCTTAGCTAAATTTTTTACCATAGAATACTCCAAGAAACCATCCAACCAGCATAGCCTTAGTACTCTCTTCCACTTCCCCACACACCATAAGGAATATACTTCCCTTCTCTACTCAATAGTCCCTTGTGAATATTCTTCCCTCTAGTTCTCTTCACTATGTGTAAAAAGAGTCTAATTTAATGTCTACCTTTAGGAATAACATTGAAGAGTTATACCTCGTCTCTTGATCACTCAATGAATAATAAACTATGGGTAAAGGAATGGTTTCCTTAAATAACTTATCATCTATGATCCTCTGCATCCTTCTATCTCTCTTCTCAAGTCCACCATCTTCTCTTCCACATCTCTATTTGGTCTTCTCTGGGTTTGAATCTCAATCCCTCACTTGAGAATGCAGCTCCAAAAATTTAGAGGTGTGTTAACATGATATAATGGTTTGAATTATGAGAGCGATGGTAAGAATGGGGTTGAATGAGAATTCCCTAGATTGTGAGAATGAGTGAGTTGGCATGAAAATGGTGACATTATTTGAGCCAATTTGAATATGCATGAAAGAGAGTGCACGTGAATAGAGGAGGTTCAAATTCCTATGAGGATGGAGTCTCTTACACTCCTCATGATGTTTGTACTCAACCCCTATGCATTCATAACTATGGAATATCCACCAACCACTTCCCGCGTTTAATTATGTGAAAATTTAGAAAACAAATTGTGAAATTTTCTACAATTTTGAAAATTTTCATTAATGGAGGGTGGGGGTGAGAATCCACCCACCCCCCCATGCTCTCCCATGTGAAAAATTGTCCAAGTAGTTTGGTTTGTCTATCTAACAACTAAAAAATGATTTTTGTGCATATTTGAAGGAAGGACAAAGTAGTTTCTTAAGAAATGAAAAGTGATGAACAATTCTACCTATTTCAAGGCCTTACCTAAATGTGAGGTAGTGCTTGTAGAAAATACAAATATGCATGAGCTTGAGATTCAAACTAGTGGGATCAATATGCATTGTGGATTCTCATTTCTTATTATTTATTTCTTTTATAAATTATTTCCTTTTTAAATTGAAGAGTTTGTATGTTTTGAACTATTAATTGTACCCTACAAATATGATACTTTTTTAAAGATTATGCTTATGACACATGTGCATTTTGAGATGATTTTCCTATGGTTCTCTTCCACTCATTCATATTCAAGTGTGATTCTTTCCATGTCTTCAATCGCTTCTATTAAGTTGGTTCTATTGTATAGATAACTTCAACAAAGAGTTTGTTTGACATATTTTTTCCTTTAAACATGCCCCTTGTCATATTCACATTGGCTATATTTTCATGTTCATAATTTGATGTATTATGGAATATATGAGTAAGTATCCTTCTTAAAAATATTGATATCTTTGTAATAATTGTATATTCCATTAAATATTATATGTTCACCCCATTGTTGGTTATGGAACTTTATTCATCTTACCACTTTTACTCTTAACCATGGAAGTCCTTAAATGTTTCAAAAACATTTGACTTATATTTAAGAAAGTACACCCAAATTTTTCTTGAAATGTTATCAATAAATGTGACAAATACTTGGCTAAGAAATGTGAGTTTTCATGGAGATAGAGGTCACTTTGCACCAATTCTAATTGTATTCTTACTCTTCACTATTTTTCAAATTTATCCCTATATTTCATACCAAACATCAAATTAAAAATCCATACGTCAATCAAATCATAATAGGGTCCCCCTTCTTTCTCATAAATATTCTATTGATACATCAATCAAATCATATTATTCATTAAAATGTTTATATATTTTCTTCAAAAAAACTAACTTTGTAGGTGCAATCCACCCTTGGGTGTGTAGGTGCCCTCAATCCACTTTTTTAATTTTTTTAGATGATGCTTCATATAAACTTTCTTTGACAAGAATCAACCATGTATCGAGAGGTGGGACATTATTTACACTACCAAGAAACCACCTAACCCAAATTAATGGTCATGATGACTCAACCAATGACAAATCCCCTTTGGGGGAGTGTGCTAGTAATTCTTGAGGAATCAAACCCTAATGTAGGCTATAACAATGGCTAATTTTCACTGAACCATTTTGGGTTTCATTTGTGCCAATATTTTTTTTTCATCAAAATTTTCAATGATAGTGACTTTATTTTCTACTTTGGAAACTCCACATATTTCCTTAATGAAGAACATAGGACAATTGACTCTATATTTTCCATTATTCCTCGCATTAATGTCTTCTTATTCATGCAATTTAGCTTCAATACTTTGAATATTGAGCCTTAGGATTACATAGGTGTCAATAATTTATATATATATATATATATATATCCCACAATACATTGATCATGATGTGATGGAAGGGTCTACACACAAATTCATCCACATACTCAACTCAATGCACAAATACAATAGAGTGAGGGGTCTTTATTATTCCATTTTATTATACTTCAATTGTTGCAATGACCTTATTTAATAATCTCCATGTTAGTACATTATTTTCAAATAACTCATATACCCACTAAATATATTGGTTTTCTAAATTGAATTCCCATAAAAGTATTTTTAGAATTACTTGTGGTAAATTGTGTATTCCCTTATCCTTCCACTAGGGGTCTTTGATTAGAAATTATTTAAACCCTCCCTTTAGGAACGATTCTTGTCGAATTTCTTGGTCCCTCTTGTTGACCTACATTCGTTGATCAATGTCAGTGTATAAAGGTCCATCCTTAAGTCTTTAATTTTCTTTTCTTATCTCTTGTATATCCTATACTTAGCCATTTTTCTTTAAAAATTGTGGGTTGCAAATTGGGTTTCCATCAAGTCTATAGGTCCACAAACCCGCAAGTCCGCAAA
Organism: Picea engelmannii; assembly: GCA_009831015.1. Taxonomy (NCBI): domain Eukaryota; kingdom Viridiplantae; phylum Streptophyta; class Pinopsida; order Pinales; family Pinaceae; genus Picea; species Picea engelmannii. Next base: position 1,159,705 of record ML782328.1, on the reverse strand, counting down.
TCCATTCTTATTTATCCTCCCCCCAGGTCCAAAATAATCCCAACACTTAGTCATTTTTATTTTTTTTGGAAGTCCAGGCTATCCCTCACCCTGCAATTACCCAAGTCCCACAACCCCGCATCCCACATTTCCTCATTCTCTAAAATGGATCACCTATTTCCAAAACCCACAAAATAGACTTTCTTGTACTTAGTATATTCCATCAATTTGTATGTGGGAGCCCCTTGTATCTCTCCTTTCGTTCTCCATATCCCACAAACCTACATCTCACATTTTTGGATTCACCATATCACACTTTTCATCCCTCACTTTGCACCTCCATAATTAACCATTTTTCATACTTCCCGATACAATATCACCATTCACAATGACATTTATTTCCCACCACCACATCAAATTCCACCTGTGTGAATTCAATACCATTATTAAGTGGTTTGAATTTCGTAAAATCTTTACATAAATCTAAAATCGGACAGTGCAAATTGGCAACTTCAAAATAAGATCTACAACAATTGATAATCAAGGCAATACGTGGTAAAAGTAAATAAATAATTAAAATCATGACTGTAAAATATTATATTGATAGGATTTCCCCCTATTCATAAAAAGGAAATGTGTGTAAGAAATGTCAAGTAAAAGGAAGGACTTATATTATGATGACATTGTAAACACCATTAGATGGGAAGACCACCAATTTCAGTGGTCATAGGCATACAAGTGGTACTCATCTCTCCCACCTGAAGAAAAGGAATTGAACAAAGTTTGGAACTCAGGCATTGTATTGGTTGGGTGCATGCCAAAAGTAGCCAATTTTAAAGAGTTGGTCCTCTGGTGCACCAAAAAGTTTGATACAAAGAGGAGAATTATCCATATACAAGGAAAACCATCAATTTTTTTAGCCCCTTCATTGTTCAGAAGGATGTTGTGACTTCCTCACCCTACTTTGATATTCAAGAATGTCGAATAAAATGAGTTTCTTAAAGCACACAATGGAGGAATGTAGTTTCTTGAAAGTTTCCTCACAAGCTCGAGGAGAGACATCAATTCTAATTAGGTTGAGGTATGCTCCTTAAAGTACCCATATAAAGAATTTTCCTAGCTATTTTCTAGAATATTTGGACAGGAATCCACAGTCTCATTGCCCAAATATATTGTATATATTTTCCATTATTCAATTCTTGAAAATGTAGTAATTGATTGGGCTCGCATTATCTCGAACGAGATTTTGTTTTAGTTGGGGATCCTTAGAGAAACTAAGAAATTCTATATGACTTCATATTTAGTTTTTGTTGTAGTTTATTTTCATATATTTGAGGATTTTCCTAGAGAGGAATAAGGCCCCATACAATTTCTATGAAGTACAAAATAGGTTTTTGTTGTCTTTTAATAAGATGACTCATGGTCCCTCCACATCCATACTATTGTTGGAAGATGCATCCTTTCTATCTGAGAAAGGATTTTTTGAAGATATGGAAGAATTTCGTGTTTTGAGATTGTATGGATTCTAAGGGAAACCCTTTCTATTAGCACTTTATGTCTTTGACAAACTTTTCATCATTGAACTATGTAGATAGTATGAATATTTGGCACATTTATTCAATGAGAAAAGGAAAAATCAATTTATCCCACTACATATTCATTTAGATGAATATGTAATTCAATTTGACCATCTCAGTTTAAAGGAAGTCTAGTCCATTTAGGGTTTTGATCCTTAAGATTTGTTTTCATCACACATGTCCTTAATTAGCTATGGTTCATATTTTTGTAAGTTTGTGCAATTTGAAGGAGGGGGAGATAACCAAAATCTTACGGAGGTATCTATTTAAAATACCCTAGATGATATTGAGGAATTGGCTAGCACAAATGAGTATTACAAGCAACGGGATAGAGAAGAAACAAATAAAAACCCAAGGAATTTAAGGAATTTAGCCTTCATAGTGTAGATTTAAGTTTTATTTATCATATATGTTGTGACGAACTGTCCAATGGAATATCCATTGTATTTTATAGATCACTTATGGAGCTATGGTGATGCTTTATGATAAGTCTCTAGGACTCCACAGTTTCTGATGTGAACTTTGAAAGCCACATGGGACTATATTGGACTTGTTTTTTCCAATGGAAACCAAGATTCCATCCACAAATGTCCCTTGGGGCTATCATTAACAAATGATTTATTAAATTTATCCCTAAGTATAGGGACTCTAATCTACTTACCGATTGGTTTTCTAACCCTTCTTAACGTTTCATACAAGGTTTTATCTTAGGCTATGGAACTGAGGATTTGATATATTCTACTTTAGGTTATTTGGCTTAAACACATTTTATTTGGGAGAAAATAATTCTACACAACATAATTGTGATTTGGGAAAGTATGGAATGGTCCCACTATCTAAGGTTGAAAGGATTATTTATTAAGTTGGATTTCAAAAATGTGCATGATTAGATAGAATGACAAATAATCATGGCTATGTTGTATTCTCTTATCTTTGGGAAGTATTGTTTTGTGCCCTAGGGACCCTATTTGTGGATGTGTTATCCTTCTTACAAATTAATCAAGACAAGTCTTGGGGATTCATCCCATTTCAATTGATATTACAAGGTTGTACCCTAGATCTAACCCTATATGTTATTGATACAAAATCTATAGGGCACCTCCTTGATCATAATTTTTTGTAGGAACTAATTAAAGGGTATTCCTCGCCCAAGACCAAATGATGGTAAATAATTTTTTTGTTGATGACTAATTTCATACCATCTTACAATATGAGGAGTTGGTGAAGAATTCTCTAGAATGAATACATATCTTCAGTGAATCCTCTATCTCTAAGCACAAAACTGCCAAAACACAATTTTACTAGTTAGCTCAAGAGGCCATTATGGATAATTCTCCTCTTTGTATCAAGAATCCATTCACGTAATAGTAGTACGAATATGTTCTCTTTCAATTTCACAAATGATAATCGGAAATATACATAAATATACAAATGATAATCGGAAAACTGCTGAAACTCTAAATTATCAAAATAGAAAGAAAAACTAAATGACTCTAACCTGGTACCTACTTGAAACCATCGTTCGATGAGGCTCTTATAGGCATAATTTGTCTCACTCAGATCATGCTGCAGCTCCTCATTGTCCTCCTCCTCCTCTTGCTCGCATTCTTCATGTGTTGATTCATTGTCTATTTCTGGAGGAGTAATTAAGCTCTCGGCTGCTATCAAGATCTTCTCTTCCAGAAAAGAGGAAATCCCGGCTTCCGCAAGGATCTGAGTGAGATGTTCCAAGCTTATACTCATAGTTAAACCATGTTAAAAAGAAGGGATTCTTACAACACCCAAATCAAAATGAAAATCTGAAAATCACACTCGCTAAAACACCCTTGAAACAAACCACTCTTGTTGAAACACATGAAAGACACTCTTCACAGTTGCAAGACTTGAAATTTACACTACCATACTTGCAGAAATTGAAATTTATACTACCACACTTGCAGGAATTGAAACACACTTGTGGGTTATTAGAGTAGTGGAAGGCAAAGAAAATTGGAAGTTTCTACCACACAATTGTATATTGAGAAGATTTTTTCTGGGAAAGAAGTGTTAGTAGAATATTACTTTCTAGTACCTACTAGTAACTCCAACCAAAGTTCATGTTTTGGAAACATTTTATGGTGAAAACAATTTGGAATCCCTAGGAATCCCTCAAGTTTTAATTAACATGGAAATGATACTCCTTGCACATTGGTATCTCCTTTAACAACCACTACATTTGGTTATCTACCTTGGAAGAAAAACCTAGGTTCTTATCCCAGAGACTTATGAAAAGGAATTGTGACTACCAAGGATATTTGTGGTGGTAGGTCTCACCTTTGGAAAATGTAAGCAACTCTAAAGGTAGCATTTTTTCTCTATTGACATGGAAATTTTAATCTAGAATGAGTAGAGGAGATGGTCATAAATTACTTGTTTCCTAATATGGGTCTGGTTGGACTTGTGGTTTGGTAGAAAGACTAGAAGTGAAATGGTTTTAGGGAATTCAATAAATACAAATTGATGGATAGTCATCAGTGGTTAAGTGTCAAACCTAAGATGGGTACCAAATTAAATAACTTCTACAGGCTTGTCTCCAAATTATACACATGGTTAGTTTGACTCCATTTAGTACAAAAACCTTTTTTCAAGCCTAAAAAGAATACATTATTCCATGGTCCCTAATTCTGGGTGGCCTTATACTTGGGAAATGCCTAAAATATCTAGGAGTTATACAACCCAAATTCCCCTTCCATCATAAGAATGAAAATTTCAAGAATATATCTTGGTTCTACCCATATGCCAAATTAGCTAGGGTTGTGTCTCAAACCTATGTGACCAATTCCTCCCCAAGTTTGTTACTTGGAATTCTTCTCTCGTTTGTGATAATCTTATGTGGGTCATAGAATTCCTTACAACATGGCATATTGATAGAATAAAGCTTCTCTTATTTTCATCGAAAAAGGAATGAATGTGTATTTAAAAATTCTCATTTCAATCGATTGACCTAGTATGATGGAACTCTAATATGTGAAAACTTGTGTTTACTAATTTGGATATATGATGAAAAGGGATATGGACTTGGAACATCTCTAATGAATGATGGAATTATCAAGGGAAACCCCTTGAACTACGAGTGGAGTCACTGTGGAAGTTCACTCTCCTCTTAGCTCATCTATTCACATTAGTGGGTCAAATCAAATGGTAGTAGATCGGTTGGCTGGGAAACATTTATTTAATTCTTCAAATTACCATCCCTAACATTATTGGTGAGAAGAGATATTTTCATCATTACTATGTAGTATAGGAAATTGAATTCTTATAGAAACCACCATTGATTGTCCAACCCAAGTATAGAACCTCTTTCTTGAGTGTCAAGTACTAAACATTGCATAATGATTTCGCGCAACTATCCTTCCATCCAATTGAGAATTTCATTACTTGGAGTGGCTCCTTCTAAATTATCTCTTCTTCACTTGTCGGCTTGTGATTTGTTCCATATGATCCCACTAAGTGAAAGGGTGGTGTTGTTGAATATACTCCTTCCCTTGTTTCCCTTTTTCTTGTTTCTAGCTACTCAGTTTGTCATTGCATTTCCTTCAGTTTTTCCTCCATTACCTCCATTCTTATATTATTGTTACCCCCATAAATATTTGTCTTTAATTATCTATTTTTAAGGACTTCCAATGATGAATTCATCCTTGTTTTTTTACGTTGGTATGCATGCATGTCTAACTCATACTTTCATTCCCATTTCCTTCTACATTTTCTCACATATAGTCCATGACAGTCCTAGACTTCCTATGTATGTCTTTCACAACATCAGATTCCTCTTCTCAATTCCATTGTTTCAGAAAAATCACACCTATTGGAGTGGACACGGGGTATATCCATTATACCATAAAATACTCAATTTTCCCTACAATCTTCCAAATACCAAAGACAAGAACCAATCCATGGCTTCCAATCTCCTTTATTCCCAAACAACAATTTGGGTTTCCATATATTGTCTGATGAAGCTACTCCCATATATGTAAGAATAAAAATTCCAAGCCTTGGTTTCCAAACTACATTGAATTGTGTAAATATCGCACATCCTACCTACTATCCCATCATTATAGAGCTCGTAACTGAGAATTTAGGATTGTTGATGCAATAAGGTGTGAAGTCTATAGGGGAGTGTAAGATCTTTGTATACACCACCATCCAACACTGCCACTTGGATTGAGGGCTCAATTTCATAACTAATTACCCTTGGTTTACTATAAGTCATGGAAGGTAGCATAGGTATAATTCCCCTCCATTTTCCTTCAAATTTCCTATTCTTAAGGATGTTACTTCATTAGCATGTTTATCAGCTAGTGAATTACATTTTGTTAAGACTTGGTGGTAAGTTATATTATCAAAGCTTTGTGCCAAAATTTGATCTATGAAAACAAGTCTATTGAAATGGGCATCCTTTGGGATTTATTGTGATACATGCACCTTATTAGTATTTCATAAACCCCTATGATGATGATTTGTTTGAACCCACTCTTTTAAAATTGGTAGTCCTTGATATAGAGTTAAAGTCTCTACTTGATTGTTGATTGCCTTGCCTAAAACCCAGGCGAAGTCAAGTTTTTGGATTCCCACAAGATAAAAAAATGACCCCCTTGTACTTTCCACCCTTGGTGGTGTATACAAAAAATTAATAAAGATTGAATCATATGATTATTTCAGAGATCGAGATGCAATAAAAATTGAAGTGGTAAATAGAAGACTTGGAGTAAAATCCCTAATTGATGAATCTTGTGAAAATGAATGCATGTTTATCTCTCAAGTATATTCTATGAAGGAAGGGAATGAAGGGAAAAAAGGTATTCTTTTGTACCAAAGTGGAAGTTGGGCATCATAATGTGTTAAATACCTAAACATATATGCAAATATACTTCAAAAATAACCAAGAATAAACCAAACCATTCACCAATGATGAACGCAAGAATGTAGACAAAACCATTAAGGTAGGGTAACACCATATATTATTCCTTATGGAAGGAATGCACTCCTCAATAAATACTTTCTTGTTACAATATAAATGTTCTTCACCATCCTCCAATACATTTCTTACATTTCTTTATATATCATTATCTATATTCTAGGAACATTCTAGAGAAGGAATCTTCTAGAAAGTCTATTTATTATATATAACTACCATAGTTGGTATTATTTAATAATATAGTGGACCTAGTCCACCTTACATTGAATGGAATCCACTAATAATACATAACCACATTCCCATTAGGTACCTCCTATATTACCTCTCATATTACCTCCTTGGGTTTACTACATTCCACCCCCCTTAGGCATGTTTGTAACACACCCATGGTGGGGCATAAAAAATTTATTCTCCTTAATTAATCAAATCCTCTATCCATGGTCTCTAATTTGGAAATCGGGGCCTAGCCCCTCCTTCTTCGTTGACCATCACATATGACCACGGGTTATGACCGAACGCCAAGGCCACATGCACCTATTCCGATGCTTTGAAACTTCGGGCTTCAGAAGTTTTTGATTCATCACACGCTAATTCCTCTGAACTCTAAACTGGCGAAGTTTCAAATTAGTGCAAAGGGATCAAAGGTCCCTACTCTCCCTCAAGATCAATGACCCTCAATGACTTCGGGCCTCCGGGATTCAGCGAAATTCGAAGCACCCCCTCACAAAACCTCCAGAGTACTAATCCTCTGAAGTGCACCATCCAATGCTGCATGTCCTCGGGGAGTTCGACGGTCCTAATTCACTTTGGGACTTTGACATTCGGGAGTCCCAGATGCTCACACAACCTTTCCTCTGGAAGTACTCTGTACTCAGAGTTCTAGATCAAGCACCATGCGTCCATTGTAAATCGACGACTTAGTTTCATTTCAGGACTTCAGTATTCAGGAGCTTCAGATGTTTCTGCAACCTTTTCCTCCTAGAGCATTTTCTTTCGAAGTCAAGGATCGTGTGCCACACATCCTTCCAGATCAACGGTCCCAGTTTACTTTCGGACTTTGATGTTTGGGAGTTTCTACCTCTCCACACTCTCTTTCTCTCGAAATTATTTCACCCGAAGTTAACAATCTATCGACGCATGTCTCCCACGAATCGACGACTACAAATCACTTCGAATATTTGGGCTTCGGGAGTTTTAAATACTCCAATGTATTTCTCCTCCGAAGTAGTTGTCTCCCGAAATGGAAGATCTACTAACACATGTCCTTAGCTAACGGACGACTCAGATTAACTTCGACTCTCCGACCTTCGAGAGTTCTTGTTCAACATATCCCCTTTTCTCCCGGAGTGATTTCACTTGAAGTCGACGATCTGTCGATGCATGTCCCCCATAGATCAATGACTGCAAATCACTTCAGCTCTTCAGGCTTCAGGAGGTTCAACCTCTCCAGACTCGCTCTCTCCTAGAGTTATTGCACCCAAAGTTGATGATCTCTTGATACGTGTCCTTTCTCTTAGATCGACGGCACATAAGGGCTTCGTTACTCCACTGATTTCCGAAGGAACTCATGACTATACACCTAGCAACTTTTCTAGGTCTGATGGTCATGATCCGGCCAATACTGATGTGTTCTCTGATCGACGGTTCAGGGTGATTGTGGGGCCCCAACATGCACAGTCTTTTATCAAAGAGCTCAACCTCCGCAATCTGAAAAATACTCGCCCAACTCGGTCTAACCGGAGTTGTTGATCTTCCATCCTGATGAGATCAACGACGTTGGTGAATTGCAGGCCGTGAACTAGTGTGCCTACTAATTTCACCTTCGCACTCCACAATGATTCCCACCATCGATCTTTGTTCACAAATCGACAGTTCACAGTGATTGTGGGGTCCAACCTCCGCAATCTGGGAAGTGCTCGCCCGACTCTAGTCTAATCCTGGTCATTGATCTTCCATTCCCAACGAGATCAATGACATTGGTTGATTGCGGGCTGTGAACTAGCATGTCCACTAATTTCACCTTTGGGCTCCGCAATGATTCCCAATCATCGATTTAATCGAGCGTCTGGTGTTTGATTCGTTAACTCCAGTGCGTATTTGAGTCGATCTGACGACCAAGATGGCTTCTCCTCCCATTAAATGACACACATCCATCTTCGTTGTCATATTATTAATTCATATATGTTTCTTGTTACTCTGGTAGTTCGGGTAACTTGACTATCGTGAAATTTGACATCTTAGAGCTTTGAGCTCCTGAGGTTCTAAAACCTTCATGAGCTAACTCCTTTAGCGCAGGGTTCCTAGACCCAGGTCACATGGACCTTCAGATGAATCTTGGACTATTAACCCTACTCTTTAGTCGGGGTTTTAGTTAAGGACTTAGGCACGAGTTCAAAGTTTCTTAGAATACTAGTCTAAAGGGAACACCTCCCTAACTCACATAAATTTAAACTTTGAAATAGGGAAAAGTAAACTCGTGAGGTTACCAAGATAGTAGTAGTGCCAAGAGGCTTGGTTCGACTCTAGGACTATGATGTAATTTCCTGGGGAGAAACGCCTTCGAGGGATTAAACTAGAGCATATGGAAAATCAAGAAGAAGCATAAGTTCTCAAGGGAACAAATGCATACTCATAACTTAATAATTTCAATGTAGAAAAAATGTATAGAGACATAAATATACGCATGCATCCATTATTTCCAATTCTTAGCACAAGGCATGAAAACACTTATCAAAACCATAAAGTGTGATGCGACTGCTGAAAGGGGTGCTCGTTTCCACCCAACCATAGGCTTAGTAACTCCTAATGGCTTTTGTTTATGGATAAATCCGTAAGTGCGGACACAAACCGATCTCCCTAGATCCACCTGGATTTAGAACAAAACAAGACAGAATAGGACGCTTTCCTTAAGTTTTAAATATTGAATTTACTAAGAGGCAAGAATAAGTAACAT
>ML782328.1:1130006-1149898 GCA_009831015.1 Picea engelmannii | reverse complement strand
TCTCAGGAAAAGTTCTTCTTCCTTCTCTCTTCAGGAACTCAGGCCACTGTGACCCCTCTAAAGGCAATAGACAGGTTTACATCATTAACGATCATAGGGATGACGAAAATAATGTGTAACAGCTTTACCACTGGCCACCCCCGAGCTTAGACCACGATGCTTTGAGATTCAATCTTTTTCTTCCAGCTCAACAGAAGTCAGGGATGAAGGTTACTCTCCTTCTCCGAATATAAAAATAGATAGGGACGAAGGTTACTCTCCTTCTCCTGGATTAGTCTCTATTTTCTAGGATCATAACTCACTCCAATTTTTCTCAATCCTTCCTCGGACCTGAGGGATTTTTGGCTCTTGTCTCTGCACTCTTCGCAGGTCTTCCTCTGCCCAGCACACTTCCTTTCTTGCCTTCCTCGGCAAGATTGTGTGTGGATCGAATTCCCAGTCCATGGTCAGGTATAGAAGCCTTATAGATGGGTGGTTTTCCCCATCCCCTCATTAACTCTTAAGGAGTTCTTCCCACCTACCATATTGACTACAATTCATTCATGGGTCAGAGGGTTGTTCTGATTCTGAGAAATTAATCCAACAAAGTAATGGTTCAGTGGAGGTTAACGCAATCATTCCTGGTCCCCTCCACCACCTTTTTATAACATTTGTGGTCTCTTCTTAGAACATTCCCTTTCCAACAATCGTGCAACACGTATCAATTTTCTATTAAAATAACATAATTTACATTCATCAACCTTTTATACAAACGTCCATTAAATCAAACATTCACACATTTGAGTTTTCCATAGTTCCTTGGCCAATATAGTTATAATTACAAACTGGGGGAAACAGGGTGTTACAATTCCCTCCCCCTTAAAGGAACATCGTCCTCGATGTTCTATTTGTCAACATGATATGTATATACAGGAGTAAACAAAATCGGATATGCCTGTCTCATGGTATCCTCCATTTCCCACGTAGCCGCATCTGTGCCAAAGTGTTTCCATTGCACCTTGACCTGTGCAATGGTTCGGTTCCTGAGTGAGGTTTCCTTCCTGTCTAGTATGCATTGGGGTTCTGGCAGTAATTCTCCCTCTGGCTCCATCTGGATCACTGACCAACCAATTATATGATTAGAATCATGTACATATTTCTTCAATAATGAAACATGGAAAACATTATATGCCTTTACTGTGGGAGGGAGTGATAGCCTATAAGCTACAGGTCCCACTCTATCTAAGACCTCAAAGGGTCCACAATACCGAGGTGCCAACTTGGCACAAGCTCCCATTCTCAGGGAACTCTTCCTAGGCCTAACTCTGAGATAGACTTGGTCTCCTGTCTTGAACTCTCTAGGAGTTCTCTTTCTGTCGGCGTAACTTTTATGTCTATCCTAAGCAATCTTCAGATTTTTCTTTATCTAAATCACTTGTTGTTCTATTTATTTCAGCATGTCGAGTCCGATGGTAATTCTTTCCACTGGATTACTCCAGCTTATTGGAATTTTTCATTGTCTACCATAGAGGGCTTCAAAAGGGCTCATCTTCAAGGATTCTTGATAACCGTTGTTGTAGGAAAACTATACCAATGGTAGGTAGTCTTCCCACTTCTTAGGCTGATGCATTACATGCATCCTTAGCATGTCTTCTAATATTTGGTTTACTCTTTTTTTTCTATCCATCAGTTTGAGGGTGATAGGTTGTGCTCAACAACAATTTAGTCTCAAAACCAACCATTAATGATTTCCAAAATCTTGAAGTAAATTTAGTGTCTTTGTCAGATACAATTTCCCTAGGCATGCCATGCAGTCTGAATATCTCCTTCATGAATATGTTGGCAATATTTATTTCCTTTCAAGTTGACTTGATAGGAATGAAGTGAGAAGACTTACTCAGTTTGTCCACCACGACCATGATGTCATCATTTTTCTTGGTTGATTTTTGTAATCCGGTGATGAAATCCATGGAGATGGTTTGCCATTTCCATTCTAGGATGGGTAGGGTTTGTAAAAACCATGTTGGGTATTGGTGTTCTGCCTTAACTTGATGGCATTCTAGGCACTTATCTAGATATTCAAATATGCCTTTATTTAATCCAGGAAAATAGAATTGTTTCCTAGTGGCCGTGATCATTTTCTGATATCCTGGGTGACCAGTATATGGTCTCTTGTGTAGTTCATCCATTATGAACCTCTTCAAGTTGTCACAGTTTGGAATATACAATTTGTTTCTGTAGGTCAATAGGCCTTCATCGAGTATCTGGTAGCCTTCATACGTTATCCTGGTAGGCTCTTGCCTTAGGTATGAGGTCATGGTATTGAAGAATGCATATGTTTCTTGTGCATTCCTGACTCTTTCCCTGACATCTGTTTCACAGTTTCTTATCATTGCCAGGTGAATCGTTTTTATAATTCTGCTAAGGGCATCAACCACCCTATTTTCCTTTCCTTTGATGTGTTTGATTTCGAAATCAAACTCAGTAAGGAGAGCCATCCACCTAGATTTACTGGAATTGAGTTTCGGTTGATCAAAGAGGTGTCTCAACCCACAATGGTCTATCATAAGCACAAGTCTCCTACCCAGGAGGTAATGCCTCCACATTTTTAAAACATGTACTATGGCAGCCAACTCTAGGTCATGGGTCACATAATTGATTTCGTGCTCATTCAATTTCCTAGACGCATAGAAAATTACACGTTCCACTTGCATAAGGACTCCTCTGAGTCCTTCCTTGCAGACATTTGTAAACATGAGGAAATCATTATCAGGGTCTGCAATATTCAACATGGGTCAGAAGGTATTTCAGTTCCTGGAATCTTTCTTCACATTTTGATGTCCAAGTGAATTTAACCCCCTTTTTCTGAAGGGCAGTGATTGGACAACCAATCTTGGAAAACCCTTTTAAGAACCTTCTATAATATCCTACTAAGCCCGTGAAGGATCTCATATCGGATACATCCTTTGAGGTAGGCCATTCCATAATAGATCTGATCTTGTTAGGGTCTACTTCCACCCCTTCTTTATAAATAACATGGCCGAAGTAATGGACTTGCTTCTGGAAAAATTCGCACTTGCTAAACTTAGCGTAGATCTTATGCTCTCTTAGTACTTGAAGTATGAGTCTAATATGTTCTTCGTGCTCCTCTCTGTTTTTGGAGTATATTAGGATATCATCAATGAAAACCAATACAAATTTGTCTAGAAATTTGTTGAGTACATCATTCATCAAGAACATAAAAGTGGTGGGGGCATTAGTTAACCCAAATTCCACCACCACAAATTCATAGTGACCATACCTCGTCCTAAAGGATGTTTTGTGGATGTCTTCCTCCTTAATTCAGACTTGATGGTATCTAGACCTTAAGTCAATCTTCGAGAAAATGGAATCACCTCCTAATTGGTCAAACAAGTCATCGATGATTGGTAATGGGTACTTGTTCTTTATGGTTGTCTTATTGAGTTGTCTATAATCTATGCACAGTCTAAGTGTGCCATGTTTCTTTTTCACAAACAAGATAGGTGTTCCCCACGGAGATACATTGGGTCAGATGTAGCCTTTGTCCATCATCTCCTTTATTTGTAGCTTGAGTTTAACCAACTCTGGCGTACTCATCCTATAGGGCATTCTAGATGATGGCACTGCTCCTGGTGCAAGTTCTATCGAGAAGTCAATGTCTCTTCTCAGAGGTAGACCTATTACCTCTTATGGAAACATGTCTTTATATTCTCTTAATATGGGATGGTCCTCTAGGTTCGGTTTGTTATCCTCAACTGATTCCAACACCTATATTGAATATAAAGGACACCCCTTTATGCAATACTTTTTCATTTGAAGGGATGATATTTGTCTCACTAAGACATGCTTCTGAATCCCTTGGAGAGTTATCTTTCTCCCTTCTTCATTTACACATTCTAAGGTTTTATGGTAACAGTCCAACTTAGTTTTATAAGAAGCCAACCAATTCATACCAATCAACAAGTCATAAGATCCCAAGGGAAGTATGTTAAGGGTCTCTCAGGTGGGAAATCCATCCATGATGAATTGGCAAGCTGGTATGGCCTTTGCTACTTTTATTTTGGTCCCAGTGGCTAGTTGTACCAACCACATATTAACATGTCTAACAGGTTTTAGTTTACACTTATCAATAGTCTGAGGGGCCACATAACTCAAATTAGAACCAGGGTCAATTAAAATAGAAACTATATGGTTGGTTATCATACTTTCCATCTCCACCACTGAAGCTTGGTGGTCGAGTTTATTATTGTCCAAGGCTGCCTAAATTCATGGCATGCTCCTAGTCACATCATTGACGATGGTAGCTTATTGGATATTGTATATTCTCCCATTGTTCTATTGTCTGTGTGGACAATCCCTCAACCGATGTTCTTCTCCACAACCCCATCATTTTAAGGGTTCTTTCTTTGGGTTATCAGTCTTTCTTGGGACTGCCTCAAATGGTTTATTTCCACTATTAGAGGGGAAATTTTTCTGATACACACTCCTAGTAGGAAGGTTCATCCTAGAACCCTTCCCATAGTTCTTAAATATTGAGTATTTAGACCCCTTCTTCTTGAATCCAAAACTACTCTTCTTCCCCCAATCCTCGTGAGGTCCTGTCTTACTTCCAAACTTTTCATAACAATACCTTGCCTTCCGGATGGTCTCTTCTAAGGTCTTTGGTTCGTCAAACTCAATCCTGTCCTGGTAGGTCTGAGGTAACCCACTAATAAATTGCTACACTTTTACCTTTTCATCCTTTATGTAGGGTACATACCTCAGTACCTCAAGGAATTTATTGACATATTCATCTATGGTGAGTTGTCCCAGCCTGAGTTCATAGAACCCCTTAGTGTTCCCATCCATGTATTTCTCTGACAGATACTTCTTCCTGAAGTATTTCTCGAATTGTTTCCATGACAAGTCCTTCTCATGGACTCCTTTCACATTCCTAAGGTCTTCCCACCAAATGGAAGCCTTTCCATTCATGTTGAATATGGCTATTCGAGCATTCAAGTTTTCAGAGTAGTCATTGAATCTAAAGTATTTCTTTAAACCAAGCATCCAAGCTTCAAACTCTTCCCCTCTCTTAATCTGTCCATCGAAAGAGGGTGGTTTGGCTTTCTTGAATTCTTCAGGATCACGATTTTTGGAATGCTTTCGCGTCTTTCCCTTCCTTTGAGAATGTGAGCTAGTTTTTCTACTAGAAGATCCCTTAGAGTTGCTAGCTTCCTTTCCAGAGGACTCTCCTGATGAGTGTCTCATGCCTCCAGGTTGGGCCTTATTTGGATTACTTCTCCTAGTATGGTCACTTATGGTGCCATGTTTTCAGATCTCAGGTGGACTTTGACTTCTCTTCACATGTCATCGGTCCACATGGATGGTTGCGGGTTCGTGCTGCAACTGCCTCTGTATATTGGATAAGCTCTACAACAAGACTGCATTAATTTCTATTTATTTTTCTTACTCCTTTATCAATCTCTCGTTGTCGGCCTTGCAACTCTATAATTTGGCCCCGAGGCTCCTTACAGTTTCAACCAGATCCGAAGGGGTTTCCACCGCCCTCCTTTCGTCAGATTCTTCGTCTCTATTGTGGGAGCCATCCCCCACTTCATAACACATCACCATCCTTTAGACTTGAAGTTTTCCCATGATTTAATGACTTCTCGAGTGCTGACAAAACACTTATTGTTAGCTAACAGTCTATCAGTTTATCAACAATACATATTTCAAATTTCTCAAATGTACACACAGTAGAAAGTTTCATTCTTTTCCTCAATAAAATTTCAACTAGACTCTTTAAGAAATAGGTAAGATAGGGTGTCATTCTTAAAAGTATTCTAAATATGGTTTTTAATCGACTCATCCATGATCCCAAGCAGGCGAAGTGTTGTAACCATGCTCTGTTACCAATTTGTAACACACCCATGCTGGGGCGTAAAAATTTCATACTCCTTAATTAATCAAATCCTCTATCCATGGTCACTAATTTGGAAATTGGGGCCTAGCCCCTCCTTCTTTGGTGAACATCGCATATGACCACAGGTTATGACCAAATGCCAAGGCCACATGCGCCTATTCCAACGCTTCGGAACTCCGGGCTTCGGGAGTTTTTGATTCATCACACACCAATTCCTCTGAACTCAGAAGTGGTGAAGTTATGAACTGGTGTGAAGCGATCAATGGTCCCTACTCTCCCTCAAGATCAATGACCCTCAATGAATTTGGGCCTCTGAGATTCAATGGAATTCGAAGCACCTCCTCACAAAACCTCCAAAGTACTAATCCTTCGAAGTGCACCACCTAATATCGTGTGTCCTCGAGGAGTTCGATGGTCCTGATTCACTTTGGGACTTCGACGTTCAGGAGTCCTGAACACTCACACAACCTTTCCTCCCAAAGTACTTTGTACTCGGACTTCTAGATAAAGAGCCATGCATCCATTGTAAATCGACGACTTAGTTTCATTTTGGGACTTCAAAATTCGGGAGCTTCAGACGTTTTTGCAGCCTTTTCCTCCCGGAGCATTTTCTTCCGGAGTCAAGAATCGTGCGCCACACATCCTTTTAGATCAACGGTCCTGGTTTACTTCGAGACATCAAAATTCGAGAGTTTCTACCTCTCCACACTCGCTTTCTCCCAAAATTATTTCACTCGAAGTTAACGATCTATCGATGCATGTCTCCCACTAATCAACAACTACAAATCACTTCGACTATTCGAGCTTCGATATTTTTTAATACTCCAATTCATTATTTCTCTGAAGTAGCTATCTCCTGAAATGGAAGATCTACTAACACATGTCCTCAGCTAACGGATGGCTCAGATGAACTCCGGCTCTATGGCCTTTGGGAGTTCTTGTTCAACACATCCCCTTTTCTCCCAGAGTGATTTCACCCAAAGTCGACGATCTGTCGACACGTGTCTCCCATAGATCAACGACTGCAAATCACTTTGGCTCTTCAGGATTCGGGAGGTTCAACCTCTCCACACTTGTTATCTCCTGGAGTGATTACACCTGAATTTGATGATCTATCGATATGTTTCCTTTCTCTCAGATCGACGGTACAGAAGGGCTTTGTTACTCCGCGGATTTCTGAAGGAACTCATGATTATCCACCTAGAAACTTTTCTATGTATGACAGTCATGATCCGACCAATATCGATTTATTCGTTGATTAACGGTTCACAGTGATTGTGGCACCCCAACGTGCACACTCTTTATCAAAGATATCAACCTTCGAAATCTGAAAAATACTCCCCCAACTCGGTCTAACCGGAGTTGTTGATCTTCTAGCCTGACGAGATCAGCGATGTTGGTGAATTGTGGGTTGAAAACTAGCGCATCTGTTGATTTCACCTTCATGCTCCACAATGATTCCCCGCCATCGATCTTCGTTCACAGATCGACGGTTCACAGTGATTGTGGTGTCCAACCTCCACTGGGAAGTGCTCACTCAACTCTAGTCTAATCCTAGTCATTGATCTTCCATTCCCAACGAGATCAACGACGTTGGATGATTGCGGGCCGTGAACTAGAATGTCCTCTAATTTCACCTTCACGCTCCAAAATGATTCCCAACCATCGATTTAATTGAGCAGCTGGTTTTTTATTCATTAAATCCAGTGGGTATTTGAGTCGATCTGAAGATCGAGATGGCTTCTCCTCCCGTTAAACGGATCACATCCATCTCCACTATCAGACTCTTAAGTTGTCTATGTTTCTTGTTACTATGGTAGTTCAAGTAACCTGACTATAGTGAAATTTGACATCTCATAGCTTTGAGTTCCCGAGGTTCTGAAACCTTCATGAGATAACTCCTTTAGCGCAGGGTTCCTAGACCCAATTCACAAGGACCTTCGGATGACTCTTGGACTATTAACCCTACTCTTTAGTTGGGTTTTTGGTTAAGGACTCAGGCACGATTTCAAAGTCTCTTAGACTGCTGGTATGAAGGGAATGCCTCCCTAAATCACAGAAATTAAGCTCTGAAACAGGGTAAAGTAAACTCATGAGGTTAGCGAGACAGTAGCAGTGCCAAGAGGCTTTCTCTGACTCTGGGAATGTGATATAATTTCCTTGGGAGAAACTCTTTCGAGGGATTAAACTGGAGAATATGGAAAATCAATAAGAAGCAGAAGTTCTCAAGGGAACAAACGCATACTCATAACTTAACCATTTCAATGCAGAAAACATTTATAGACACATAGATATACACATGCATCCATTATTTCCAATTCATAGAACAAAGCACGAAAACACTTATCAGAACCATAAGGTGTGATGTGACTATTGAAAGGGGTGCTCATTTCCATCCAACCATAGGCTCAACCACTCCTAATGGATTTAGCACGGGCCACCCCCGATCTTAGACCATGATGCTTTGAGATTCAATCTTTTTCTTCCATCTCAATGGAAGTCAGGGATGAAGGTTGCTCTCCTTCTCCCAATACAGAAATAGATAGGGACGAAGGTTACTCTCCTTCTCGCAGCTCAATCTCTATTTTCTACGATCATAACTCACTCCAATTTTTCTCATTTCTTCCTTGGACCCGAGGGATTTTTGGCTCTCGTCTCGGCACTCTTCGCAGGTCTTCCATTGTCCACAACGCTTCCTTTCTTTCCTTCCTCAGCAAGATTACATGTGGCTCTAATTTCCAGTTCATGGTCAAGTCTGGAAGCCTTAAAGATGGGCAGTCTGCCCCATCCCCTCATTAAATATTGATGAGGTCTTCCCACCTACCAGCCTAATTGTAATTCATTCTTAGGTCAGAGAGTTGTTATGATCCTAAGAAATTAAATCCAGTAAAGTATTGGTTCGGTGGAGGTTAACACAACCATTCTTGGTCCCCTCCACCACCTTTTCATGGCATTCGTGGTCTCTTCTTAGCACATCCCCTTTCTACAAGTCATGCAAAATGCATCCATTTTCTATTAAAATAACATAATTTACATTCATCGACCTTTTATACAAAGCTCCATTAATTCAAACATTCACTCCTTTGAGTCTTCCATAGTTCCTTGGCCAGTATAGTTATAATTACAAACTGGGGGAAACAGGGTGTTACAATGTTTCATCCTCAAAACATGAGAAGAAACCATAAAATGTGAATGGATAAGAATTGTAGCCAATTGGTACCATGTACGACCATCCATCCATCCTGTAATGTCCCCAGCCCAGCCAAGGGACATTACAGTGCATAAAACTCTTAAAAATGATTTCTTGTAGCTTTCAACTACAGATTAGATCCAAAAATAACTATTATCTATTACCATTTAATTACATGCATCTACAACACACTAAATAGACATGAATACATATTATAAACTTCATTACAACATCATATAAATCATTCTCAAACACATAGAGTGTATGCACAATACTTATACACATAAAAATAACACATTAACAAGATAAAACACATATCTTTTAAATATGTTTTGCAACCCGCTACTTGGGATGGACGTTCCACCCAACCATATACTTGTTTTTGCAAATATCAATATCAATTAACCCCCAAACTGAGGCTAGTAATCCACAAAAGAGGGTGGTTTCTCATAGTCCACTCACAGCTCATAAAACTCACAACCCACTGATATCTTCCTACAACTATCCCAATTTTCCACCATCTGTCTTCCTCTTGAATTTCCCAACCTAAGGAATGTACCCCTTCCCTAATTTTAGACCCTCATACATCCCAATAATTTATCAAGGTCTGTCTAGCACAGGTATCCATGAATCTCTCAACTAGGAACTCAAGGGAACCTACTACTAGCAAAACTACCAACAAACCAACAACAAACACTTGTTTGTATAGTACAACTCACCCAAGAGTTCACTCTTCAGGCCTGCAAACCTGGATTTTCAATTATCCATCTCCAATTTGCTGCAAATATGCTCCAACATTCTCTAGAATTCACCCTCCATGGATGCACTGGCTCCAAGCTCTCTCTATTTGTCTCTACTTTCTCCTCATGCAAAAAAACAAAATTTGTAAAAACTGTTGTCCCAACCCATACAAATTTCCTCCCTTTGGCTTTCCTTTCTTGACTCACACTCTTCCCAAAGATTATTTTACTCAACCCCCATGTTCCTAATAACTTTGGGATGTGACCACATACACCCAACCTCTTACATGTATTCAATGATTGGATTTGGAAACACTCAATCAAAAATTAGAAAGTACATATACAAATAGCAATTTTAGGATAATGGGTTGGATTAATATTCATGGGTAATTCCCCCTTGGAACCCCCTTGGCCATTATCCTAGACCCTCCCCTCTCTTTTGGATTAATTTATCCCCCATCTCTATCCATGTCCCCTTAGCAATTGGCATCACATTTTATTATTAAAACATGGAAACAAAATTTGCATATTTCATCTCTTTGGTCGTAGCCACACATTATATCTACATAATCATTAATTAAACTGAGGATTATAGTGGGTATGTTAAAATACCCCTCCCATAAAAAATTTCACCATCCTTAGTTCACTCTATGTGGATATACATATGTGCAAATTTACATTGCAATACTTAAAAATAAAAATTATGCAATTTAAGAACTCCAACAACAACTCCAACCATAATCTCATGTTCCTTTCAACTCGCCAACCCAAGGAATGCACCATTCATTTATCATAGTTAACCCAAGGGACATACCATCCATTTATTAGAGCTAACCCAAGGAATGAGCCATTATTTTATCAGGGTCCCCGACACATTTTACTAGGACTCTGAGATGTGGTTCTGGGACACTAGTTGCTCATAATGGAGTCTTGCATTATGTTTTCTTCAAAATTGTCAAAAATTTGTGAGTATTCCTCTCGCATGTTTTATTAATTCTCCCATCTAGCATATTAAGGACCGTAATAGGTCCATTGAACCTTTACCATCCCTATGGCTTTGTTCCTGAGAACTTTGACTTCTCAGTCCATGATGTGTACTGGTTCCACCCAAAAATCCCCTTCATGCTCCACTGGGATCACATTCCAATCAATTATGTGGTTAGGTTCAGGAACATATTTATTTGATAATGATACATGAAATAGAATATGGACTCTCATGGATGTAGGAAATGCTAACATGTATGCAATTTTCCCTATGTTTTCTACGATTTCAAAAGGCCCACAATATCTCATTTCCAACTTTGGGAAACTTCCTAATCTTAGCGAACTTCTCTTTTCCTTCACTTTTTAAGGCACTTGTTCGTCCACTTTAAAATATCTAAATACTCTATTCTTTTCTACATAACTTTTCTTCCTATCCCGAGCAACCTTTAAATTATGCTTTATCTTTTCCATTTTTTCTTCCATTTCCTTTAACAAATATATCCCAACAACTGCTTTGTCTGCTGGATTATCCCAACTCACTAGTGTGTTACATTGTTTTCCATACAATGCTTCAAACAGACTCATTGTCAATGTGTCCTGACACCCATTATTGTATGCAAATTGCACTAAATGAATATAATATTCCCACTTTGATGGTTGACCCATCACATACATTATGAGCATGCCCTCAATTATCCTATTGGTATTTTTTGTTTTCCCCTCTGACTCTGGGTGATATGACGTATTAAGATTTAAATTTGTTCCAAATCCTTTGAACAAACCTTTTCCAAAAATTAGAAGTAAACTTTGGACCTCTATCTAAAACTATTGACTTAGGCACTCCACGTAGCATAGCAACTTCTTTCATATATATTTCTGCAATATTTGTTTCCTTGCGTGTAGTCTTTGCTGGAATTAAATGTGCTTCCTTAGTTAATTTATCCACCGCCACCATGATGGAATCATGTTGTTTCACTATTCTAGGTATATTTGTACTAAAATCAACCATGAAAACTTCCCACTTTCATTCTAGAATGGGAAATGTTTGTAGCAAACCTATTGGATGTCTATGCTATCCCTTCACCTTTTGGAATTCTATACATTTGACTATGTGATTAGCAACTACTTCCCTTTTCATTCCTGTCCAAAATTATTGTCTTCTCACAACTTCAATTATCTTCTAATATCCTAGGTTCCCGACATATGAAACATTATGCATTTCCTTCATAACTGTATTTTTCAGCTCATTGGAATTTGACACATACACTTTTCCTTTGTACATGAGAATGCCATCTTCTTTCAGCTCATAAGAATTAAATTACTGCTGAAAATTTCCTTGCTGTAATATCTCTTTTACTTTTAGATAATGTTGATCTGAATTTGTTGTTGCAATAATTTGATCTTTTAGATCAGTCTTATACGTGCTAATGGATTCAACATGCACTTCATGATCTCTCTTATTGAGTGCATCAACCACTTGATTTTTCTTGTCTTTTATATGCTTAATTTCAAAGTCATATTCATTCAAAAATTCTAGCCATCTAGTTTGTTTGGCATTTAATGTTGGTTGTTCAAACAAATGCTTCAGACCACAATGGTCTATCCTTCGCTAGAATTTCTTACCTAGAAGGTAATTCCTCCACATTTTCAATGCATGTACAATTGTTGCTAACTCTAGATCATTGATAACATAATTCCTTTCATTATCTTTTAATTTTCTGGACCCATAGCATACCACATGATCCTTTTGACTAAGAACTCAATCAAGCCCTTCCTTGCATGCACCAACGAACACAAAAAAACCTTCATCCAGATTTTCTATCTTCAATATTGACGCACTTGTTAATATTTCCTTCAATTGTTGAAATATTTCTTCACACTTGGAAGTCCATTCAAACTTCACTCCCTTCTTTTGCAAAGAAGTGATTGGACTTGCAATCTTTGAGAATCATTTTATGAATCCTTGGTAATAACCAACAAGACCCATGAATGATCTAACCTCTGTCACATTATTTGGCGATGACCATCCTCTAATGGCCTCTATCTTTTTAGGATCCACTGATATTGTTGGGTCGCAAAAATATGACACTTTATTCATCTTTCATATACCATTTGTTGCCTTTATTTCCATTTCATTCTTCCATAAAACCATAATTATCATCACTTTCATAAAAACATATGGGTTTACATTTCCATTTTCCAAATTATTTATTTTGAGTATTTTTAAGAGAATTTGTGACTAAATATTAGAACATTAACATATTTTCATTATATCTCAAAGTTGGATGAGTTTTGTGATGACTACAGGCATATTTGAAGATTTTCACAAAGTCAAAAATCACCACCTAGCTTCAAATTCGAATTTCATCTTCAAGCTTTGATTTGGAGATAATCATTCACGCTAACTTCAAGGAGAAGATCATGGATAGAATATCTTATCTAAGATATTTGTGGAGGATTTGAAGGGATAGGTTGAGAGAAAAGTGGATATGTAATTATGAGTTTGTTATCTTTATTCATGTATAAATAAGCGGGTTCTCTCCTCATTTGAAAGGAGGCCTCTCTCTAGAATAGAGAATAGAAGAATAGAGTGATTGAGATTTGATTCATAGTCTTGTAGTTTTGAGATAGTGATTTTCATTATTTGTCATGTATTGGATTGTTTTAATGCAATATTTTACTTTCTCATAGTGGTTTGTCGTTTACATTTTTGTCGTGTGTTGTTGTAGATGTTTTTTAAATGCTTTCATTAGACTTAATTTACGCACTTTCATGTTTTCATAGATTAATTCTAGATTTCATGCTTTCTTAGTTAGATTAAGTTTTTTCTTTCATAGTTAGATTATGTCTCATTTGATTTCATAGATTTAGTTTCAGTCTCAAGTTTATGTAGCATTAGGATAGTTTCCTTTCATAGATTAGTTGCATATTTTGTGATTTCTTAGATTTATATTCAACGACAGTAGTTTAACATGTTTATTTTCAATCATTAGCATAGATTAGAAATCCTCTTACCCTGCATATACTTTGCGTACATCTCATAAGATTATGACTCCGGATTGATAATTTATGTCGCAATTACTATCATATAATTCGCTCGACATTTTGGCACCGTTGTCGGGGAGGTGTTAAAAGGGTTAGAGTTAGATTTTATTTTACAGTTGTGTGCAATTGATTTTATTTAATGCAAGTGTAAAGTTTGGATTGTGAATTAGTTTCTGCTTTCATACTAGTTTGCTTTTGATTTTGTTCATCTTTGGTTTTGTACTCATTTCGCATTTGTTTTGCACTTGTTTCGTACTAGTTTTTTCATTTTTGTTTTTTTCTAGTATTTGGTTTAATTTTCATTAAAATGATTTTTTCATTGAGCTAACTGTGCGAACAGATTACCTGGTGATAGCAGGGTCTCAGTAACGTAAGGAGTTCAAGTTTGGCGTGTTTTATTTTTACAAATAGTTTTAATTTCTTAATTTTAAATATTTGATGATTAATCAATCTCCTTTTTCGATATGGTTTAACAATGAGTTTAAGCTTGGAACAGCTCACTCAGATCCTAGCAAAAGTTGGGATCTCCTCTTCTCTGGAAGAGGAGATCTTGACAACAGTCAAAAACTTAATTACTCCTCCAACAACAAACGATGAATCAACATACGAAGCACTCTGCACATCTGATGGTGAACAATTATACAAGCAGGAGATCAAGGAGGATAATGAGGAGTTGCGACACGATCTGAGGAGTGAAAACTATGCCTACGAAATCATTATTGAACGATGGTTTCAAGAAGGTACCAAGTTAGATCCATTCAATTTTCCGTTTTATTTTGTTAATTTACAATTTCAACCATCAATTTCTCACGTTTACGTCCATTTTCGATTATCGTTTGCGAAATTCACAATAAACATATTCTTATTACTGTTTCTCGTATGGTTACATTGGATCTTTGACTACACTTAATCAATTTCTAACTTCCAATTAGAAGTAGAGTAGGTAGGATCAAAGGAATAAAACATATCAGTTTTAGGTTAGTTTTCAATAAGTATGCTCTCCTCCGCGCTTCGTGCGATCTCGAGGATCAGAAAGTAGGATGTCTCTAATGTTTCCAGGAAGAATGACGATGTAAAATTGCTTTAATCATTTTATTTGCAGTCTCCATTTGCTAAGAAATCTATTTTCATTAATTTTATTTGAATTTGTCTTCCTTTAAAATTTAAGAATAATACAATGATTTAAGTTAAATCATGATTTTTTATTTTTTTTTTAGGAATAATTTTTTTTTTATTAAAATTAAAATTTAGCTTCAATATCTTTGTGCTTTAACATAGGAATAAAAAAATTTAAAAATATGTATAGGAAAAACAAACAAACAAACAAACAAAACAAAATTGTTTACAAAAATAATAAATAAAATAAAAGTGGGGTTCGAGAGATTTTGGACAAAGCCTGATAGTCATCGCCATGTGTCTTGTTCTTTGATGATATTGATTCTAACATATATAGAGGAAATTCAACGTGTCTCGCCTGGTTCGGATAGCTTCCTTGAGCCAAAGCGCTGCCATAGCCAATTCAATTCAACTGCTACAGCAGCTACAGTTGTGGTGGCAGTGTGTTCATCCCCTCATACATTGCAGTCTTTCACACTAAAAAACATTGATTCTATGGTGATGGACAAAGATGAAGACGATCATGCTAGAGCAGTTCAAAGCACTGAATATTAATACAATTTCATCAAATCTGCTAGAGAAATAAATCAAATTTCTGGAAATTCCTCGCCAATCTCCCTTGCGAACTTTCTATGGGCCAACAAGAAACATTTGGTGTTCTTCCTCTGTAAAAGGAAATCCTCTCTTCCTCTCATGGGAATTGTTGGAGGAATGAATGAGGTCATCCGAGAGATAACCATCAAATCCTACAACACTGACCTCAGCCGAATCCGAGTGCTTATATTGATTAACAAAGGTAATAGAAGAATGAAGGAAGAATATATGAGATCTACGATTGATTTGGCAGAGGTGAATGGGGCGTCCATTTCTATCAGTATCCGGTGATTTTGTATCTGATAACCAGAGATAAAATACATTCTGAGACTGAGGCTAGAACAAAAAAAAAAATTGTTGTCAATATGGAATTTCGTCCAAGAAGATTTGGTGGCATGTAGGAGCTGGCTACACTTAATGGTCCAGATTGCCTTGCAGACAACAATGTGATAGTTAGACAAAGGAGCGGTATCCACAAAGATATGACCCAGAGACAAGTTATCTGCCCTGAACCTCGGAAATTTCCCATTATGACTTCTTTAGAAGATGATCACGAAATTCACGAATCTGGCCACAAGCTTCATAGTCATTCAGCAATGAAAACAGAAGGAGAAGCATGCCATGAGATTCTAGACATTTAGTGGCTCTTTATGTGGGATTGGATTTTATATGTCATCGTTGGTGACATGGACATAGTCCAGATGAAACCTGCACATAAAACTCACCCAGTGAAATCGAGTTGCACATGTTGTATTGGATTGGTCTGCATGAAAACTGACTTTTGGTTTTAATGTATATCTTTAGAAGGAAGCAGTAAGATTTGCAGTCCAATTAGTATAGGATGGGAAATGGTTGTGCATCAGTTTTGGGTGGTTATGAGACCAATTCTCATCTATGCCTTTGTTGCACAACTAATTCAGAAGATGTTGTGGGTGTTGGGATCACGTTTGGTATCTACATCTGTGCTGAGTTCTTTAGTCAAACTCCCATTCTACATGCCTTTCTTATTGGATCTATGGCGTGTGCATCTGTCTTTGTGGTCTTTACACACTTTCCTTCGACATCAAGCCTAAGGTTTTTACCCTGGGTGTTTGCACTCCTCGTTGCACTTCTACCTGTTATGTATTTGTTGGAAGGTCAGTTGAGGTTAATTAATGCAGAAAATGGAGAAGCTGAGAGGTTTGTTGCTATGTTAACCCTTGAAGGGGCTTGAATATCTTTGTTGGGATTGTATGTGGCAATTTTCACGCTGATAGCTTTGGAAATAAAGATTGATTTGGCATCATTGATGAGAGATAAAGCTTTGGAGAAAGGAAGAGTGCAAAGTATATCGACTAAGAGCTCAAGTTTTGTTCCAACGTATCGTCTACTTCAACAACGTCGACAATCGATGGCATCTTCTTTTATGGTAAAGAAGCTAGCTGCAGAAGGGGCATGGATGCCTTCAGTTGGCAATGTTGCGACTATGTTGTGTTTCTTGATCTCCTTGATTCAGAATGTCCATTTGACTAGGGGCTCTGATAGGGCAATTTTTATTCTGGTACCAATATTCTTGCTACTCAACCAGGACTCTAAATTTTTTTACAGGTTTTGGAGATAGACAACAATACTTTCCTTTGACTGCAGTTCTCTCTTTATATTTAGTAGCATCTTCCATATACAGACTGTGGGATGAAGTATGGCATGGATATTCTTCTTGGGACTTAATGTTGGAGGTCTAGGTTGGTTCTTTGCTGTAAAAAATGCAGCTTTATTGATGCTAACATTTCCTAATCACGCGCTTTTCAATCGCTTTATGTGGGATTATGCAAGACAGTCAGATCTAATATTGTTAATGATCATGCCTCTCAATTTGCCTTCAGTCGTGATGGTTGATATAATGACTATTAAAGTTTTGGCATTGTTAGGCATTATAGCATTAGTCTAGTATTTGGTATCAAGGCATATAAGAATCAAGGAAATGAAGTTCATTTGACAAGACTAAAAAATTGTAATGAGGAGTTTTTTGGAACTCAATTCTGCTTGGATTGTTTTATTGTTTACTGCATGATGGTGCCTTTTCTGCAGGTTGATGGCTTTCACAAAATAATTTAGCTAGATGTGTTTGACTTTTATTGGTTGATGCATATAAGCCGAATCAGTTGAGGTTACAAAAACAAGTTAGTTTGGAGGAAAGCTTTTGTATTTGTGAGAGGTGTTGTCCTCTAGAGTATTGGACGAATTCCATTTGTGTATCTAGACTTATAAATACATCTGCCACGTGGCTCACGATGCACTTGATTATGCAATGAATGATGAATTTTTGTGAGTTTTGTGTCAGCAGATGGAGTATTTCTCTAGCAAATTCAACACGACAACAAGGGTGCAGTACACTATCATTACAGTCAATAACAGATTGGGATCATGTCTTAGAAGAAATTGCTCGGCTTGCAAGGTTCGATCATGCAGAAAATCAATTGAGATTAATACAACAAATCGACGAGAATCATACTCTGACCCAACTTCCAATTGCTTGAATAAATTTGACAGTGGATCTAAGCAACATATTTAAACTTTCAGAACTTTAGTGACATGGATCAGCAAGCAACATAAGATTTGATAACACCAAGACAATATTGTTATTAAAACGTTTTGCAAAGAATGCCAAGGAATGCAGATCCGACTTTAATTTCGTTTTCTCTTTTGCATTTTCTTTTGGTGTGTATTATTAGAATAAAACAAAAACCATAAAAATTATAAAACTGCCAAATCACAAATGGAATTTTCAACAAATTTCCGAAAACAATGCCAACACATGCATTTACGCTTAAAACACTAATTTGTTTTCTTGAAGTCACTTTGACAGAAATTGGGAGAAGCATCTAGTGTGCAACAACAATAGGTAAAAACGTCTTTTCTTTTGCCGCGTTCGTACTTATTTCTCCATGATTATGTTTTTCAAACTTCTCACAAGTTTTCATGTAGGAATTGGTACTAATCTTTTTCAGGTTTACAACCGATCGTATCTCATGACGAAGTGATTTTCAAGAATCACAAACCCTTTCCATGAAACATGCCTTGTTGGACACTTTGAAGGAGCTAATCTTCATACATCTCATGACGTTTGTAGTTACACAAGATACCGTTCATAAACCCATTTGCGTCATGAATATCTGCATTTGTCCTTCCAAGTTTATTCGTCATCCATGCTGGAGTCCGCTATTTCATTTCCTTATCAGTCCTGGATTCACACATGCCTATCTTTCTAAGTCACATACATCTTTTTCCTATTTTCCATTCATTTTGCCTTGCAAATAAAACCATTCAGTTCCCTTTTTGACGATTACATTACCCTTCTTTCTTTTTCATACACACTGTTGCTACTGAGGTCTTTTTATCTATAGTCCTACCAATCATTTTTCCAAACTCGTGTTGACTGATGTGGGATTCCTTAAGGCCCACCTTTCAACAAGTCTTGCCCCATCGACCTCAACACCTTATCTGGGATATAGAATAGAGTCCATTTGAGTACCTAGAGGCTTGCATGCCTTAATGGCAAGTTCTCTCGCTGACAATCATGGGAATACATCATTGTCCCTTGATTTCCAGATCTTGCAAGTGGCTCAACATCAGCTCATTCATTCGCACTTCGCAAGATGTACTTGGGTACCTTGGCACTCATTGACATCAATGGTGAGTTTGCCTCGCATTGGTTAACGACATTCATCAATGGTCGGTAATCCAATGACTTATCTTCATGCTCGACATCGACACATTCATTCACATGACTAGAATTGTACCATCGGGATTGGCAGTAGGTGAAGACTATACAGTTTTCCATGACTCATCAGCAGTTGCAGCAGTATTTTTTCAGCCATATGAGAGTACCACAGTTCCACTTCCATAGTTCCTCTTTTCCATGATTCACCAACAGCGGTTTAGATTCCTTCACTTCATATTCTCTGATCCAGTAGTTCCAACAGCCACATCAGCCATATTCCTATTACATAGTTCATCAACTTTTTGGGTAAGTGGAGGTATGTTCTTTTCTAATCTTTAATCATGCAATTCCTTAAGTGCTAAAAATAGATAAATTTGGAAATTTTCCTTACCTTAGTCTTCCCCTTTTCCTACACATACCACATCTTCAGTTGGGGGGGGGGGTATTCATTTCATAATTCCATTTACATATTCATCATTCATTTTCCATTTACCAACATGTTTTTCCCAAACTATGCCTCGTTGCATTTTGATTCAAAAAATATTGCTATATATATTGGCATGATTCAAATATGAAGAAAAAAGGGCTTTCTAAGTACATTGATGACTTATCATTTCCAGT
>ML782328.1:1117234-1129956 GCA_009831015.1 Picea engelmannii | reverse complement strand
AATATTAGCTGCCACTCATGTATCTCATCATGAAATGATTTATTATTACACATCATCATCATGTAAAGCCACAACTAAGATGCCAAAATCCTAAAGAGAATTCATGCAAAGTTGCATGAGGACATGCAACAAGTTCAGTTGGGGGAAAAGTTGGGTCGCAAAAATACGACACTTTATTCATCTTTCATATACCATTTGTCGCCTTTATTTCCATTTCATTCTTCCATAAAACCATAATTATCATCACTTTCATAAAAACATATGGGTTTACATTTCCATTTTCCAATTTATTTATTTTTAGTATTTTTAAGAGAATTTGTGACTAGATATTAGAAAATTAACATATTTCCATTATATCTCAAAGTTGGATGAGTTTTGTGATGACTACAGGCATATTTGAAGATTTTCACAAAGTCAAAAATCACCACCTAGCTTCAAATTCGAATTTCATCTTCAAGCTTTGATTTGGAGATAATCATTCAAGCTAACTTCAAGGAGAAGATCATGGATAGAATATCTTATCTAAGATATTTGTGGAGGATTTRAAGGGATAGGTTGAGAGAAAAGTGRATCTDTAATTATGAGTTTGTTATCTTTATTYAYGTATARATAAGHSRGWTCTCTCCTCATTTSRRGAAAAGGAGGCCTCTCTCTAGAATAGAGAATAGAAGAATAGAGTGATTGAGCTTTGATTCATAGTCTTGTAGTTTTGAGATAGTGATTTTCATTATTTGTCATGTATTGGATTGTTTTAATGCAAGATTTTACTTTCTCCTAGTGGTTTGTCATTTACCTTTTTGTTGTGTGTTGTTGTAGATGTTTTTAAAATGCTTTCATTAGATTTAATTTACGTACTTTCATGTTTTCATAGATTAATTCTAGATTTCATGCTTTCGTAGTTAGATTAAGTTTTTTCTTTCATAGTTAGATTATGTCTCATTTGATTTCGTAGATTCAGTTTTAGTCTCAAGTTTATGTATCATTAGGATAGTTTCCTTTCATAGATTAGTTGCATATTTTGTGCTTTCTTAGATTTAGATTCAACGACAATAGTTTAATATTTTTATTTTCAATCATTGGCATAGATTAGAAATCCTCTTACTCTACATATACTTTGTGTACATCTCATAAGATTACGACTCCGGATTGATAATTTATGTCGCAATTACTATCATATAATTCGCTCGATAGATATCCCATATTTTGAAATGATATGCCCCAAGTAGTGATTTTTCTTTTAGTAAAATATGCACCTACTTATCTTAGCATACAATTTATGCTCTCTTAAAACTTACAACACCATTCTTAAATGTTTCTCATGTTCCTCTTCTGACTTAAAGTAGATGAATATATCATCTAGGAATGCAATTACAAACTTATCCAGGTACTCCTTAAACACTCCATTCATCAAAAACATAAAACATGTTGGAGCATTTGATAGTCCAAATGGCACTACCGTGAATTCATAATGCCCATATCTTGTCCTGAATGCTATATTTTTTATGTGTTCTTTTATCCTTACTTGATGATAACTTGAGACCAATTCAATATTGGAAAATATTCATGCATCTTTCAGTTGATCAAACAAATTATCAGTTCTTGGCAAAGGATATTTTTTCTTTATAGTGACCTTATTAAGCTATCAGAAATGAATACATAGCCTTAAGGTTCCATCTTTGTTCTTCAAAAAAAGAACCAAGACTCCCCAAGGAGACACACTTGGGAGTATATACCCCTTCCTTAACAATTATTCAAGTTGCATATAAAAATCTTTCAATTCTAGTGTGCCCATTCTCTAAGGTGTCTTGGACACTCGGGTAGCTCCTGGCCTCAATTCAATAGAGAAATCAATGTCTCTCTTTGGTGGAAATCCTGGGATTTCTCTAAAAACATCTTCAAAATCTCTTAAGACCAGATGGTATTCAATGATTGCCAAATTATCTTTGATTTCCTCTTCCATATGGGCTACAAAAATCTAACATCCCTTCATGAAACTATTCTTCAACTATATAGCTAAAATTTCTCTAATAACTACAACTCTTGGAATGCCTTGAATTGTCTCATGCTTCCCTTCTTCATCTAGACACATGATTGTCGTATTGTAATAGTCTAGGACAACGTGGTTTTTTTCCAACCAATCCATGTCAATTCGACAATCGTATGAACCAATGGTATATTGTTTACATCCACCTTTGTGTTAATTCCATTCATGTCTACTTGACAATCTTTAACCAACTCATTGATCTTTCTTTTAGCTCCCATGGTTAATTGAACTAACCAAGATTTCTTATGCTTACTCCTTTGCAAGTTAAATCTTTCAACGATGTTAGCATATATGTAATAATTATGGCTAACTCTAGAATCAATCAAAAATGCTATGGGTTGGTTATCAATCTTACCTTCCACTTCGATCATGGGGGATTGATATTTTTCTTGCTTATTGACCAAGGCTACATAAATCCTTGGCATGTTTCCTCCCATGTATTCCATTATTCAGCCTCTTGAATGTTGTGGAAAATCCTCATTATTTCCCCTTTGTCAGGGAAATCCCTATATAAGTGATTTCCTTTAGATCCCCAACATTGAGCAAGTCACTACCTTGGCCTCTTTCCAAATGAATCTATAGTCTTGTGCTCATTTTGGATTGAATGACCTTGCTGATTTTCTTGGGTGTTGTTCTTGAATAAGGGTGGCTTAAAAAATTTCTCCCTTCAATGCTATTTCCCTTTCATCTTGTCATTCCAAGCCTTTTGGAACACCAGACTTCCTTTGTTCTTCTCATAAATATTCCTTTCTCTTCTTATGGTCTCCTCCAAAGTATTAGGGTTATTATATTGTGTATTTTCACTGTATAAGGAGGGTAACCCACTTAGAAACCTTTATATTTTTACCTTCTCATCCTTTATGAAGTCAGTATACTTCAACAATTCAAAGAACCGCTTCTCATATTCCTCCATTGTCATGGTTCCCAACTTGATCTCATAGAACTCTTTCATCCTTCTTTCATAGTAATGCTTGAACAAATATTTCTCTTGGAAGAATCCTTCGAAGTTTCTCCATGAGATCCTCTTCTCATCTAGGTTCTTGGATTTCTTAAGTTTATCCCACCACATGTTTTCCTTTCCCACAAGTGGTAGGTGGAAATTCTAGCTTCAACCTGTGAGGCGTAATCGTACAGCTATAAATATTTCTTAATTTCCAATAGCCAGGCCTTGACCTCTTCTCCTTTCTTATGCTCACCATTGAAATTTGGTGGCTTATTAATCTTCATGAGCTCACCTTGCAAGATGTCTACCTTAGACCTTCTTGTTTTCCTCCTAAAAGGAGACACGCTTGGGCCGCTCCTTGGCCCTGGAATTGCATGAGTTCTTCTAGTGTATTTCCTTGGAGAATGATGGCACCTACTCATGCTTCTTAACTTCCTATCATTTGCATGATCATCCCTTTTGCTATGGGATGTTGATGCTAACACTTGTCTAGCACTAGCTACTTTCTTGGTTCCAGAGTCCTTGTTGACTTTCTTATGCAACATTTTTAATATATGAAGTATCTCTTCATGAGTCTTCATAATCCTTTCATCATCATATCTACAACTCTGCACTTCTCTATGCAAATTTCTCATAGTGAAAGGCTCCTTCCTATCTCTTTTTCCATTTGAATCTGTCTCAACATTCCCCATGTTGACATGCATACCTATGACCTATTCCTCATGGATATAATATCCTTAAGCATATTACATAACTCCAGTCCTCATATAAGAACCAAAGTTACTTTCATGTACCTCTAATTATGCAAGAAATGTGCATGCAATAATTATTGTTAGAAACATGCATAGCATAAAACATTCCATCCATTAGGATGCAAGTTATTTATTCATCAATTTATGGAAGAAATAATGAACCAAATCAAAATTATGATTCCTTATATGAATTCCTCTCTAAAAGATCTTTCCAACAACTGTACTCATGCCTCAATCTGAGTTCTAAGAAAAAAGTTACAACATTTACATGTTGCAATTTCCACTCTTTTACTGCTACATAAATCTATTTATTAATTTCTAATAAAATATATTGTCCAATTCAAAATTATGGGTTGACATATGTCTTCTACTCAATATATTTCCATCAACTATTTTTTTTCTCAAATCTGAACTCTGAGCTGAAAGTTATGGTCCAGAGAAGTTTAGTCTGTTTTATCCAATTTATCCCTGCATGTTATAGGTGTCTTATTTATCTTCATACGCATTTTCAGGTACTCATAACCAAAATATGATTTCATCGTTGGATTCTATGGGTCATAATATTTACATTGACTACTCCCATTCCCCAAACATATTTCTAAGCATGAACTTATGCCCTTCAGAAGTAAATCTGGTGCCAAAATGTTACCCTTACTATTTTGGTTGTAACTTTCTCATACGAGCTCTATTTTGTGAACCCTTTAGCTCATCAGATAGCTCTCTCCGAACTATTTTATTTGAGTTGTAGAGACACTATGTTCTCTTGGGTTTTTATTGGCTAAGAATGTCGTTTAGGGCCTCAAAACTACCCCGCAAGTTAATGACCTTCAAAAACCACAAAAATACGCATAAACTATCTATTTTACTATTGTAACATCCCTTTAAATATGAATCGTTGATCTCAAATAACGTGGAATCTGAGTTTTTGATTAGTGCTACATCATTCATCGGGGAACGACGTTCTTCTTGGGTGTGCACCACACTTTCCTCGATCGATCGACGCGACCATTGACCATCGACACATTCCCCAGACAATCAATTTGCACACAACTCTAAATCCGTCGATTCGACCGTTGACTGTCAGAGATATTTGTTAGATAATGGAACTCCTCACTGATTTGGCTAATATCTGACCATTGGGCCATCGACGATCCAAAATCCCCAACAATTATCCAAAACACTTCCCCAAATCAGTCAACCTGGCCATCTACCATCTACCACCTTTGTTGGTTGACATGGAAACTGCTAATGTAGCATGACATGTAGGTGCTGACGTGACATGACACATCATCCTAAGGTGTTAATTTGGGTTTCATGGCATGATACATGGATGCTGACTTGGCATGACATGTCATCACCCATTCCCCCCATCGGCCATTGACTAATTCTCTTGGATGACCCAAACACTTTTGTTGCTTGATTCTAAACACTTCGTCAAATCAGATGATGCCCAACCACCAACCCATCAACCATCAGTGATTGAAAATGCTTCAAAATATTTGATCGACACTGACTGTTGGCCATTGACAGTCAGATATGTACTTTGGCCGAACCAAACTATTCACCATTTCAGCCGACCTGACCATCAACCATCGATGATTTGTCTTGGTGAACTTTGACACTTAGAAATTTTCAATATTCCTCTGATTAATCTAGAACGTTGATCTAATACCTTTCAAAAAAAACCCAATATGAATCCTGGCCATTAATTTGATCAAAATTTCAAACAACCAAAACATTATGAATTTTTAAATTTATCATAGAGAATCTTGGTCGTCGATATTGAGATCAATCACGATCTCGACTGTGAATACACTAAACTATCTTCTACACTTTGACAACCATAAGAACATGAAATTCGATCATTCCAAGTCGATTTTGACTTTGCAACCTCTAGGTTTATGCCTCATATCATTTCTTTGACTGTCTTGAGGAATTTAACTCGGATCTCACTAAGGAATTTAGGGAATTCTTCTTTGTTTCCCCCAAATTCACATAGACAAATCTATAGCAGAAAATTTGACCAATTTGTAGTCGTATTGGACCATACAATCCTAGTGTTTGAACATGAGGGATATGATACCATAATGTAACGTCCCCCAACCCAACCGAGGGATATTACGGTGTGGGAAACTCTCAAAAAAGAAATTTATGTTAACTATTTTAATTATTTTATAACTAACTAATTTTTTGTAGCTTTCAACTACAGATTATGGCCAAAAATAACTACTATCTATTACCATTTAATTACATGCATATACAACTTGATAAATAGACATGAATGCAGCTAATAAACTTCATTACAACAACATATAAATCATTCTCAAATACACAGAGTTCATGCACAATATTTATACACATTAACAAGATAAAACACATATCTTTTAAATCTGTTGTGCAACCATATTCTTGGGATGAACATTCCACCCAATTATAGAATTGTTGTTCTAAATATCAACAACAAATCACCCTCGAGTTGAAGTTAGTAATCCAAAAAAGAGGGTGGCCTCTCACAATCCACTCACAACTCATAAAACTCACAACCCACTGATATATTCCTACAACTATCTCGATTTTTCACCATCTCTCTTCCTCTTTACCTTCCCAACCCAAGGAATGTACCCCTTCACCAATCTCAATCCCTCAGGCATCCCATTCATTTATCAAGGTCTCTCTGGCACAAGTAGACAGGGATCTCTTAGTTGGGAACTCAAGGGAACCTACTACTAGGAAAACTGCCAACAAACCAACAACAAACACTTGTTGTTAGAGTGCAACCCACCCATGAGTTCACTCTTCAGGCCTGACAACCTGGATCTTTAGTTATCTAGCTCGAATTCGCTCCAAATACACTCCAACATGCTCTATAATTCACCCTCCATGGATGCATTAGCTCCAAGCTCTCTTTCTTTCTTTGTACTTTCTCCTCATGCACAAAAACTCAATGTGTAAAAATGGTTATCCCAACCCATACAAATTTCCTCCCTTTGGATTTCCTTTCTTGACTCGCACTCTTCCCCAAGCTGATTGTACTCAACCTTCATGTGCCCAATAACTTTGGGATGTCACCACTCACACCCACCCTCTTACATGTATTCAATGATTGGCTTTGAAAACACTCAATTAGAGATTAGAAGGTTCATATACAAATAACAATTTTAGGATAATGGGTTGGATTAATATTCATGGGTAATTCCCCCCTTGGACCCTTCTTGGCCATTATCCTAGACCCTCCCCTATTTTGTGGATTAATTCATCCCCCATATCTATCCATGTCCCCTTAGTAGCTAGCATCATATTTTATTATTAAAACATAGAAACACAATTTGCATATTAAATCTCTTTGGTCATAGCCACACATTATATCTTCATAAGAATTAATTAAACCGGGGATTATAGTGGGGATGTTACACATCTTAATGGAAGATGAACATGATTTCCAACAGTTATCTTGCCACACTGATCTTGTGCCACATCATGCTAGTGTTTCCATGGGATTAATTCTCTAGCCCGAGGTCTTCCTATAGTGATCGTAGTCCTCCATGCACCTCTTGATTGGTTTCATTTCTAGTTCCCTACCGGTGCATAAGTGTGTTGATTCTTACACCCTTTCCTTGATGACTATTATTTCTTGATATGATGTGGATGACGATATACAACAATTGTAGGAATTTTTTCCTTTTTCTTCAATTCTTCCACATGATGTTCCTTTGAGTCAATGATCTCGTTGGATTTTTTATTGTGTCCTTCCTATGGCTTTGTTTTGTCTCTGTAACATACCCTGCCAGCCACAGGTCAGGGTATGCTACCTGCAAGCCCACCCTTGGACTTATTTCTCATACTGATTCCTTCTTTATTTATTAAAGATGCATAAGATAAGACAATTAACAACATGCACAATAATATCCAGCAAGCATGCATGTTCTAAAGATTCAATTAATGATAATTAAATATACAGTGGAAAAACATTCATACATAGATAATAATATCACAATGGAGAGCACTTATATTTATGAAAGATGACACCAATTGGCTGTAGACCAAGGACGTTCCACCCAACCATAGACACTATTGCCCCAAATCTCAACAACAGCATCACCCCCAAGCCAGGGCTATGAATCCACAAGGACGGTTCCAGAGTGAACTTGGCTTCCCAAACCAGTTAGCTCTCAATCTCTCATAGGCTTCCCAACACTCACAGTACTCCAAGTACCGAGCTCTCTTCAACCCAGCTTGCACCACCCGAGAGAACAGATCTCCACCTTTCTTTGCCATGCAGTCCTTCTCCTTATCCGTGCCTCCAGCGCAACTGGTCCAAAATCTCAATGTTGGAACTCTCAAGACTCACAACTGTGAGCCATGTTGGACATAGGCCACTACATCTCAGACATGCAGGCCTCAAGGCATGACTGGATCACACCAGCAGCCACTACAACCAACTATCTCATGGCTAATTCTTTCGCAGTTCGGTCGCCCTTCCCGAGACTAGTATGCAGGTGAGGATGGATGGAGGAGGTAGGTAAGTGCATGGGAGTGTGTGAGGGTAAGAATGAGGTAACACAAAGGTGATGGAGTGGACAAGCCAATGACCAACCCCACAATCGAACCAGGGTGGGTTTAAGTATGTTCGTGGGGAAATCAAGAACCTCTTGGCCTCCCTAAGAAGCTCACGTAATCGATTCCCCCATTTAGGAAAAAAGGTAATTAACATAGGAATAAACATTTATCCTCTCAAGCCCCCTCTCTTGTGGAATCATATCCCCCTATAACTCTAGTCCTTGTCCTTCTAGCATCCAACGATGTGTTTATTATTAATAATGATCAAAGTATTACATTTCTTGGGCATACTGGCCCTTTAAATAATCGTTTGGGCACTCATGCCTCTCATAATTGTAACAATACATTATTTAAAATGGGGGTTCACTACCCGGGGTGTTACATCTCCTCCCCCTTATTTTGGCACTGTCCTCAGTGCATATACAAAATAGAGATCAAAATATCAAATTTATTCAAAAAGTTGTGGGTACTCTGCCTGCATGGCATCTTCATGATCCTAGGTAGCATCTTCAGGACCGTAGCAGGTCCACTGAACTTTTGCCAGCTCTATAACTTGATTTCGGAGCATTGTTACCTTTCTGTCCAAGACCTGTCCTAGTTGAACCTGAAAGTCTCCCTCCGTCTCTACCTAAATCAGATGCCAATCAATAACATGGTTAGGATCATGTACATATTTCTTTTGTAAAGATACATGAAATACATTATGCACATTCGTGGAAGCAGGTAATGCAAGAATGTATGCAACTGGCCCTATTCTGTCCAATATTTCAAATGGACCACAGAATCTAGCTGCCAACTTTGTACAACTACCCAATTTCAAAGAGATTTTCTGGGGCTTCACTTTCAAAAGTACATTCTCCCCTACTTTAAATTCTCTAGCTTTCATGTTCTTATCTGCATAAACTTTCTTTGTATCCTAAGATGCCTTTAAATTCTACTTAATCTTGACCATCTAGTCTTCCATGTCCTTGAGCAACTCTAGCCCAAGTACCACTCTATCTATTGGGTTGTCCTAGCTCACTGGAGTATTGCATTCTCTACCATACAAGGCTTCAAATGGGCTCATTCTCAATGAATCTTGATACCCATTGTTATATGCAAACTCAAACAAGTGTAATAAATCTTCCCACTTAGATGGTTTATCCATCACATACATTCTCAACATGTCTTCAATTATTCGATTGACTCTCTCTGTTTGCCCATCGGTCTGGGGGTGATATGTTGTGATAAAGTTTAGATTTGTGCCAAATCCTTTAAACAATCCCCTCCAGAAGTTGGAGGTAAACTTTGTATCTATGTTCGAGACAATTGTCCTAGGTATCCCATGCAACTTAGAAATTTCCTTCATGAAAATTTATGCAACATTAGCCGCTGTATGCGTTGTCTTCACAGGCAGAAAATGAGCAGCCTTTGTTAATTTTTCAACGACCACCATGATTAAATCATGTTGCTTATTTGTTCTAGGTAATCCTATGATGAAATCCATGGTGATCACTTCCCATTTCTTCTCTGGAATTGGCAATGGTTGTAGCAAACCCTCTGGGTTCCTATGCTCAACCTTCACCTTCTGACATTCCATACATCGAGCGATGTAATCAACAACATCCTTCTTCATTCCCAGCCAAAAGAACTGGCTTCTTACTACTATAATTGTTTTCTGGTAACCGAGATGTCTAACATAAGGAACATCATGCATTTCCTTCAGTACCACATTCCTCAGTTCTCCAGAACTAGGAACATAAATTCTATTTTTATGCATGAGTAATCCATCTTCCTTTATATCATACTCCTTTATTTTCTATTGTACATCTCCTTGTTGTAATTTTTCCTTTACCTGTAGGTAATGTTGATCTGTAACAAGACCTTCTAAAATCTTGCTCTTCAAGTCTGACTGATGCACGCTGACAACAATAGAATGCATGAAGCTACACTCTCCTACTAAGTACATCGAAAACTTTATTCTCCTTTCCCTTGATATGATTGATATCGAAGTCATACTCACTTAAAAATTCCAACCATCTTGTTTGCCTGGCATTCAAGGTCGACTGTTCAAAAAGATACTTCAAACCAATGTGATCTGTTCTTAATTCGAATTTCTTCCCCATGAGATAATGCCTCCACATCCTCAAGGCGTAAACAATGGTAGCAAGTTCCAAATCATGCGTGGCATAGTTTCTCTCATGTTCCTTAAGCTTTCTGGACTCATATCCAATGACATGTCCATTTTGCATGAGGACTCCCCCAGGTCCTTCCTTACAAGTGTGGGTACATACCACAAAACTTTCATTTGGGTCAGCAATCTTTAACACAGGTGCACTAGTAAGTAATTCCTTCAACATATTAAAATTATTTTCATACTTGAGTGTCCATTCAAATTTAGTTCCCTTCTTTTTCAAAGATGTGATGGGATGAGAAATCTTAGAGAACCCTACTATGAATCTTCTTTAGTAGCCAGCTAATCCCATAAAAGATCTATTGTCTGACACATTTTTGGGTGTTGGCCACCCTCTAATGGCATTGATCTTCTCTGGGTCTACTATTATGCCCTTCTCTGAAATAATGTGTCCCAAGTAATGGATCTGCTTTTGATAAAAATAACACTTACTCAACTTGGCATACAACTGATGTTCTCTCATTACTTGCAATACTAATCTTAAGTGATGTTCATGCTACTCTTTAGAATTAGAAAAGATAAGTATGCCATCTAGGAATATTATGACAAACTTGTCCAAATATTTTATGAATATGCTATTCATTAAGCACATGAAGATAGCTGGTGCATTGGTCAGTCCAAATGGAACCACTACAAATTCATAATGCCCATACCTAGTCCTAAAGGTTGTCTTATGAATGTCTTCTTCCTTGATTCTTACCTAATGGTATCCTACCCTCAGGTCAATATTTGAAAATATATTTTCTCCTCTTAGTTGATCAAAGAGGTCATCAATTCGGAGTAGAAGATACTTGTTATTTATAGTGTACTTGTTCAGCTGTCGGAAGTCAATACACAGCCTCAAGGTTCCATCCTTTTTTTTGACAAAAATTAATGGTGCTCCCCAAGGTGAAACACTTGGACGTATGTACCCTTCCTTCAAAAATTCCTCCAACTGCATTTGTAATTCTTTTAACTCTAGTGTGCTCATTCTGTAAGGTGTTTTTGACACTGGGGAAACTCCTGGCACTAAATCAATTGAGAAATCTATCTCCCTTCTTGGTGGCAATCCGAGTATTTCTTGGAATACATCCTCAAATTTCTGTAGTACCAAGAAATATTCAAGGCTTGACCCCTTCGTATTATCTGGCTCTTCCACATGAGATGCATACATTTGACATCCTTTTCTAAAATATCTTTTCATCTATAAGGCCGAAATATCCCCTATAGAGATGGGTCTTGGAACTCCTTTCACAGTGCTCTATTTTCCATTTCCATCAAGACATGTAAATGTCTTGTTATGACAATCCAGGACAACATGATGCTTGTCCAACCAATCGATCCCAATCAGAACATCATAATACCCCAATGGTATGATATTTAGATCAGTACTAGTATTCACGCCATTAAGACTTATGGAACAACTTCTAACCATATCATGGATTCTTCTTTTGGTTCCAATGGCTAACTGAACCAAACATGCTTTTCCAAGTTTACCTTTCTCCAAATGTAATCTTGTTACAGGTATGAACTAACTGAGAGGGGGGGGGTGAATCAGTTAGTGTAGATTAGCAATAAAATTTCCCTTGTTTTTACTTTGAATCAATAATCTCAGTGGCAGTGAGTCATTACTGTGAAATTCATAGTTATGAACATAGAGCAGATAACATAAAGAATAGCAATCACACACGGCATTCAATCACATGTATGAGACACAGATTTTTCAAGAGGAAACCCAACCAGGGAAAAAAAATCGTCTTCTTAGGATGTTAAGAAAGCTCTAACTACTTTACATCTCGTCTTTTATGAGCACCAACTCATAGAGGCTACAACCTCTGATTACCAGCACCAACTGGATGAGAGCCCCAACTCCCACAGAATCCCAGAACCCACTGGGTGGAAGCACCGAATTCCTTTTTACTTCAGCACCAACTGAGTGAAGGCACCAACCTTCAGATTCTACAAGCACCCACTTGCAGAGAGAGAGACATAAGTCTCCCTAGCACCACCCTACCACCCTTATTTGCCAAAATAAATATTGCTCAAATCAACTTGTTCATTCTGATATAGCTTGCTTACCCTTTCTGCTGATCTACTCTGCATTCTTCATTGTCTCTGATCTGCTGCTCTACTTCACTGTCCTCTGCAGCCCATTCTCAGCTTCTTCTCATGTCACGCAGATTCTCCTCTCCCTTTTCTCACCTTCAGAGCTCTTTCTCTCTCTCACT
Source organism: Picea engelmannii (assembly GCA_009831015.1). NCBI lineage: Eukaryota > Viridiplantae > Streptophyta > Pinopsida > Pinales > Pinaceae > Picea > Picea engelmannii. The sequence continues at coordinate 1,117,280 of ML782328.1, read as the reverse complement.
TCAACAACCCTTCCGTCTTGGTTCCAGCGCATTATATTGTTTTTCC
>ML782328.1:1091077-1117134 GCA_009831015.1 Picea engelmannii | reverse complement strand
GAATCGACTTTGAATAACCTAACGCTCTTCAAACATTTCAAAATGGGTTTATGGCGCTTGAATCGATTTTGAATAACCTAACGCCCTTCAAACATTTCAAGTGGGTTTGGGTTTATTCCCCTTTTTTTCTTGACTAACCTAACGCAATGGGTCTCCTCTTGTAGAACAAATCGCTAAGAGAAACCCAATCTCAACATCCCCACTTGGATATTGCTCTGTCATCATCTAGCTTCTTCTGCCAGTTCTCTTGTGCGTGCTCCATAACCAACCAATTGCCATCAATGACAACCTTGACAGTCTGCGTCATCTCTGCTGTAGCCATATTTCCAACAAATCTATCCACTATCTTAGGATCAATGTAGCAATGAATTTCTCCTAAATCAATCAAAATAGAAACAGGTTGATTTATGATCTTACCTTCCACCTTGATCATATTGGATTGGTACTCTGCTTGTCAATCATTTAAAGCTACATAGATTCTTCCCATATCTTCGACTGTTGTAGCCTCTTGGATGTTGTGCACAGTCTTCACTCTATCTTTTCTATGTGGGAAATCCTTATATAGGTGATCTTCCTTGCATCCCCAGAATTGGATTGGTGGTCTTCCCCTTTTTCCCAAGGAATCTTCCTTCTTGAAATCTCCCATAGCATATTGATCTTGATGATTTCTATTAGGCTCATTCCTATTGAAGGGAGGTTTGAATCCTTTCCTCCTCTTATTGGAATTCACATTTTTATTGTCCTTCCAAGATTTCTATAGGGATTCTCTTCCCTGGACTTGCTCATACATGTATTTAGCCTTCCTGATGGCCTCAGTCAAGGTCTTGGGTTCATCATACTTGATCTTTTCCTTATAAAAGGATGGCAATCCACTTATAAATATTTGTATTTTCACATTCTCATCACCAATGAGCCTGACATATTTTAACAATCCCAAGAACTTCTTCTCATACTCTGTCATAGTCATGCTTCCCAACCTAAGTTCAAAGAACTCCTACATTTTCTTGTCATAGAAATGATCCGAGAGGTACTCCTTCTGGAAGTACTTCTTGAACTATTTCCAAGTGATCCTACTTTCATTAACATGCTCCACTTGCTTCAGTTGGTACCACCACACTGCATCTTTCTTGTGTAACTGGTAGGTGGCAATCTTGGCTTCCAGGTTTGATGAATAGTTATGTAACTAAAAATATCTCCGGAGCCCAAGAAACCATGCTTCAGCATCATCTTCCCTTTCTCTTTCTCCATCGAAGGAAGTTGGCTTGAGCTTCCTCAACTCTCCTTGCAAACTATCTACCTCTTGTTTCCTTCTTTGTTTCCTGACAAGGGACACCTCTAGACTACTTATGGGATCATATGATGCACACAACTTTCTTTCTGAGTAAGGAGTTGAGTGGTTTCCATGAACTCTGCTAGCACTTCTGGAATAACCATCTCTTCCACGATCATTTCTCCTTTCATGAAACATGCCTTCTTCCTCTTGTATTGAGTTAGAACCCTTCTTTGTTTGCCTCTGCAACATATTCAAGCTCTGTAACACTCGAGTATTTATCTAACTTTTCTCTCCCATTAGTCTCTCGTTGTTTTCTTTCTAGCTCTGCACTTCCATCTTCAAGTTTCTTATTGTTTCTATTAATGTTTCCTTCTCTCCTTTTCCCTTACGTCCATTGGAATTTATCTCTACATTACTAACTCTGGTATTTTGGCCTTTGGCCTCCTTATCATGACTAGAGGCTCCCTCACCTTCTTCAATTTCCTTAATAGACATCCTGAGTTGATGTGCTTAAGCCCCTTAATTCTTCAAAATGTGCAAGCGACCATTTTGTTATAATTATGCATATGATAAACAAAATTGCCAAACCATGCTACAGGTCTCTTTATTTTTTTTGTTCATGGAGACCATATCCCCATTCTCTGAAAATAATAGTGTCCTATTATCCTTGGCTGACACAGAATTTCATCTTGTGAAGGTGCTTCCTTCAAACCACCTTCCTAGGTAACCATGACTAGAAACCACGGCTAAATCCTTCCTTAGCACCTTTCTATCTCGAAGACAACCAATTCGGCCCTTAGCCCTTCATCCTTCAACTCTCAATCAAGATATGACCACAGCCATGCCCCTGTGCATAGCTGAAAAAGCGCTTGTCCAGAGCTTTGGGACTTTGAAAGTTTCAGCCAGGACCGGATCAACGGTCCTTGTCCTCCTTCACGATCAACTTTTCTCGCTTGCCTCCTCCCGGAACGCTTTTACCCGGAGTTAATGATCCGTCGATGTGTGTCTTCCCACAGATCGACAGCCATGAATCACTTCGTCTCTTCGGGCTTAAGAAGTTTCAAACTTCCCTCCTGCACTTTCTCCCAGAGTGTTGTCACCCGAAGTCAACGATCCTTCAATGTGTGTCTTTTGGAATCAACAGTCGATATGTACTTCGGCCTTTGGGCCTTTGGGAGTTTCCGACCCATCACAAACTGTCACATCTTTCCCCTCTAGAGTGCCCAATCTCCGGACTGCACGATCTGTCGCCATGTGGGGAAATGCTGCAAGCGAACACATGTCATGTTCTAATCGACTTTTCAATATTCCAAATTCTCAAATATTACTGACACGTGGCACACATCCCATGTGTCCACGTCATCCCAGGTGGCGTCCGCAAGCCACGTCACTTTAGAATTCTAGGGTCCACATCACCTCCAAGTGAAGTCATCGTGCCCCACCACTTCGGCTCTTCGGGCTTCGGGACTTTGGGAGTTTTCATACAAGAACACTTCCAATTCTCCCGAACCTCGAATTCCCGAACTAGCCAATATGTCACCACGTGTCCTCCTGGATCGAACGACTAAGATTCACTTCGGGTCTTCACCCAGAGTTCACGGATCTTATTCACTTGTCCTCCTCAATCTAATGGTTATGATTTACTTTGGGGCTCTGGACTTTGGAGATCTCAAACTTCAACCTTTTTCCTTAAAAAATTGTTTTTGTCTGAAGCTTGTGATCTTCTAACGTGTGTCTCTCGTGGATAGATGGCTACAATTCCTTCAAGACTCCGAACTCAAAAAATCTCAAACTTCAAAAGCTATCTAGCCCTACTAGATTTTATCTCAATCCCTAGATCTGGCGACACGTGGCTCTTGGAAAATCGACGGTCGCTTTCGGGTCTTCCGGTTTCGGAAGTCTCAAACTTCAAATCCCTTCCTCGCTCACTTTTTCCTGGAGTGTTTTATCTAGAGCACACAATTAGTGGATGCATGTCCTCCTACATATCGATAGTTCCCAGCTACTTCGACTCTTCGGAGTTTTCGTCGCTCGAGCGCTAACATGTCACATCACTGCATGCCTTTCAATTTGTGAGGGCGCGCATCGACGGTTTGGAGTAACCCACTTTTCGCCCCGCAATTCTCCTGACATTGACACATAACCCCTTGGCGAAACCGTGGTTTGGATTGAGGGACCGCCTTGGGAAATTAACTCCCATGAAACTTGGTTCCCCGCAATTCCTGCTAGCCATTGATCTCTCTCTCCAATGGGATCCGACGATTGCAACCTTAACCTTGCTTCCTTTTTATCGAATGACCCTTGTTCACCTGTCCTCCAATCCAATGATCTGTGATCTCTCTTGATCCTACAGTGGCGATCGCTCTTGAATTCAAAAGTAACGGTCACGATCCTTCGAACCCTTACAGAGGATCTATGAAGTTTTATCTCCTGCGTAGCTTCTGCAATGCCATTCCTCCTGAGATTTTCAATTTCATGGTCAGAGTTTGATCTCGACCACGAGACTCTGACCAATAGACCCGACCCATACCGGCCTGGTGTTTCAACCTGAAGCTCTGATACCAATCTATAACATACCTCGCCAGCCACAAGCCGGGGTATGCTACCTGTAAGCCCACCCTTTGACTTCTTTCTCGGACTGATACCTTCTTTATTTATTAAATATGCATAAGATAAGAGAATTAATGACATGCATAGTAATATCCGTCAAGCATGCATGTTCTAAAGATTCAATTAACGATAATTAAATATACAGCGAAAAAACATTCATACACAGATAATAATATCACAACAGAGAGCACTTATCTTTATGAAATATGACACCAACTAGCTATAGACCAAGGATGCTCCACCCAACTATAGACACTACTACTCCAAATATCAACAATAGTGTCACCCGTGATCGAGGGCTATGAATCCACAAGAACAGTTCCAGAGTGAACTTGGCTTCCTAAACCAGTCAACTCTCAAGCTCTCACAGGCTTCCCAACACTCACAACAATCCAAGTACCCATCTCTCTTCTACCCAGCTTGCACCACCCGAGAGAATGGACCTCCACCTTTCTCTGCCACGTAGTCCCTCAGGCAATCCTTCTCCTTATTCAGGCCTCCAGCGCAATTGGTCTAGAATCTCAATGCTGGAACTCTGAGGACTCGCAGCTGTGAGCCATGCTAGACACAGACCACTACATCTCAAACATGCAGGCCTCAAGGCACAGCTGGATCACACCAACGGCCACTACAACCAATTATCCCGTGGCTAATTCTTTCACAGTTTGGTCCCCCTTCCCAAGACCAATATGTAGGTGAGGATGGATGGAGGAGGTAGGTAAGTGCATGGGAGTTTGTGAGGGTAATAATGAGGTAACACAAAGGTGACAGAGTTGACAAGACAATGACCAACCCCACAATCGGACCAGGGGCGGGTTTAAGTATGTTCGTGGGGAAATCAAGAACCTCCTAGCCTCCCCAAGAAGCTCACATAATCGATTCCCCCCTTTAGGAAAAAATGTGACTAACATAGGAATAAACATTTAGCCTCTCAAGCCCCCTCTCTTGTGGAATCATAGCCCCCTATAACTATTGTCCTTGTCTATCTGGAAGCCAACGATGTGTTTATTATTAATAATGATCAAAGCATTACATTTCTTGGGCATATTGGCCCTTTAAATAATTGTTTGGGAACTCAGGCCTCTCAACATTGTAACAATACATTATTTAAAATGGGGGTTCATAACCTGGGATGTTACAGTCTCCTTTTGTAGACTCTACTTCTAATTCAACTTCAAACTCTGCAATAACTTCTTTGCTTTCCCCCATAAGCCCTTCTTGCTTACTAAGAGACACATCTTGCAATGCAATTTTATTTTTCTTGTACCAAATCTTTAGAAACTTCTATTGCACATCAATATTAATTGTACCAACTAATTCCATCCAAGGATATCCCAAAACAATATCCACGTCAACCATGTCTATAGCATGAAAATCATAATGCAACACATATTTTTCCATGGTGATCTTCAAATCTTTAAAAATTTGAACATTTTCAACTTCAACCAGTGTGTTGTGAATATTATTTGCAGGAACTTGCAATCTATTAACCAACTGAATATCGATAAAATTTTGTTGGCAACTAGGGTTAATAGAAACAATGTCATTTTCTTTATTAATACAACAATGAACCTGTAATATAAATTTTCCACATGAAAATAATCCCTTGTTTCTCCCTTTATCAGCATAATATTATTTATCTAAAAGTAAATTTTCAAATTCTTCATCAAAAAGTGCCATCAATTGGCTATAGCAAAGTGATTTCCACCAAATGGCCACATCACCTTATAATTTACACTCTACCCAATATTTCCAATTCTCTTTCCAAGATGATTTCCTATCTTTTATGAATTCTTCAATACTAGGGACATCATCTTTTTTCAGTAAAATACATCTTTCTTGGAAGAAATCTTCAACAGAAAATAGGGTATATTAATAACTTACTATGTAAATCGCACAACTTTTTTCAGAAAACCCTGAAAAATGGTCGAATTTAGAATGCTCATAAATTTACTTCCTGGACTCTATTTTGGATGATTTTTTTAAAGGGTATTTTCCCGAGAGGAATTCAAATATCCAATTATTTTATGCAAATTATGAGTAGAAAGTTTCATAACTGAGTCTGAAGTGTGCCACCCCCCATTTTCTTTTTAAAAAATATGCAAAATGAACCAAAAAATCGCTTCCCTTCTTTGGCCAAAGAAAGAGATCTGATACCAAATGTTAAATACCTAAACAAATATGCAAATATACTTCAGAAATAACCAAGAATAAACCAAATCATTCATCAATAATGAGCACAAGAATGTAGACAAAACCCTTGAGGTAGGGTAACACCATATATTGATCCTTAGGGAAGGAATGCATTGTTCAAGCAATATTTGTCTGTTACAATATCAATATTCTTCACCATCCTCCAATACATTGTTTACACTTCTTTATATAACATTCTCTATCTTCTAGAAACATTCTAGAGAAAGAATATTTTAGAAATCATATTTATTATATCTAACTACCATAGTGGGTCTTATTTAATAATATAGTGGACCTAGTCCACCTTACATTGAATGGTCTCCACTAATAATACATAACCACATTCACATTGGGTACCTCCCATATTACCTCTCATAATACCTCCCTAGGTATACTAAATGTTAAATACCTAAACATATCTGCAAATATACTTCATAATTAACCAAGAATAAACCAAACTATTCACCAATAATGAACACAAGAATGTAGACAAAACCCTTGAGTTAGGGAAACACCATATATTATTCGTTATGGAAGGAATGCACTCCTCAAGCAACATTTTTTGTTACAATAACAATATTCTTCACCATCCTCCAATACATTGCTTACACTTCTTTATATAGCATTCTCTATCTTCTAGGAACATTCTAGAGAAGGAATCTTCTATAAATCCTATTTATTATTGTTGCACCTCTTTCGTCACCTAAGTGAGCAAAACAGAGGTGCTTACAAGCTTAGTTGGGTTAGATAAGAAAGACAATTGTAAAGGAAAGGGTTAGAGAAAGAAATATAAAATAACAAACTAAGAAATAAACTAAGAAATAAAAGAACAACTAAACTATTGAGCATAATGACATAAGAACAAAAAAACCAATAAGACTCATGTCACCAATGGCAAGGATTATATTAGTGAAAGAAAACACCAACAAGAAAGAGGACTATGAGTCCCTTCTTCCTCCAAGGGAGGGCTCTTGGACCCCCACAAATAAGCTCTTCTTACAACTTTGAATGAAATGGTGAAAGAATCCCAAGCTAATCCACTCAAGAGGTGAGATGGATTGCCCAATGTAATGGTGCTAGTATACTCTTGATGAGAATAGAGGATTCCTCAAGAGAATAGCAACAGCATAACTTTGCTAATGAATTCCTTGAAAATGAAGTGCACCCATGGCCTTGTTTTATAGCACCTCTTTAAGGTATTGTGCAACTAGCTTGTAGTGTGAAAAGAGGCTATTTAGGGCATTTTTAGGTCTTTGACCAACCACCCAGTCGGATTCAGTCGATATTTGGGTGTCAAATCAACTTGGAAGCTGAACCAAAAGTGGGTGGGAGGCTGACCAATCTCATAAATGCGTTGTTCTCAGATGTGCACAGATTTTAGCGACCCTAGTCATGCATCGTGCGCATGTGCGCTTTTCATGCGTTTCTGGATAGTGCATGTGCGCGCGCGCCTTGTGTAGTCATAGCGCACTTTAATTTTATCACTGGTTGTATAGTTTTGGAACTTTTGGAAATTCTTTTGTGGTACTTTTGGTCCATGTGTGACCTCATAACTATTTGACGATGCTGGATTCTTGTAACTATTTGCGGACGAAATTTCAGTGATAACAGATGCCCCCTGATGGATGAGGTTAGGAGCATAAGTATACTCGAAATTCATCAATGTTTCTTCTACTAAGAGTGTCGTTGTAAGAGAGAGCGATAGTGAGAGTATAAAGAGTGACCCCATTGGATGAAGAAGGGAACCTGTAGGACCCAACCTTCCATAAGGTATGTAAAAATAAATTGTGTACAAACGAGGTGGGCATGCCCCATGCTTGTGTCATGTAACTCAAAAAGGAATGGTGTTGTATAGTAACTGAAATGGTGTGTTGATGTAGAAAACTGCAGCGCCCTTGGGGGTGGTCGTGATAAAGGCAAAAGACAATTTTGTAGAGGAGCATACTATGAACAGTAGGCAGTGACATCTGTAAGAAGTATCACGGATTCTGTAGGCATTGATAGCCCAGCCAAGTTCAGAGGTCTTCGGCAAATATAAGAAATAACTACAATAGTCGCAAAGTAAGACCCACTGTAACATGAGAAAGTGTTGAAGTCGAATGTTATGGGGGTCAACGACAGCAGGGAGCAATTGTGGTTCTCCATGTGCCATCTGAGACCTCTCATTGGAAAGGTAATGAGAGTCAAGATACTGTCTCCCTTCTAGAAACTGTGTTGATGTCGACAAAAGGGGGACATGGCTCCCAGAAGAAAAGGGCTTCGTGAAATCTATTAGGTGAGGTTAGGAACTGGAGGAGGTACATGGATGAAGTCAAGATGTATGAAGACTCAAGACTGCCCTTGGTTGGGAGTATATGCAAAGTATAAGTGGCCACAACCGTTCAACTAGGTCGAGTGTCAGAGGGACAACAAGACATGGGATAAGTTGTGCCAGAGGCGGGACAAAGTGAACAAACTCAGAGGGCAGAGGTAAGTGGCCTATGAGATACTCAAAGTATATGGACGATGTCAACAAGGGTAGATGATAAGGAGTGCCCCAACTAAGGGCGACATGGGTTGCATTTGCCAAAAAAGGGAAGAAGGTTGCCAAAGGTAAAGATATGTAAATGATGGAAACAAAGGCTTTTTTCAATTGACCAAATAAATAAAGAATAATTTGGGATGAGTGTACAAATACAGAAATGGGTGCCCCAATGCAATATGGTTGGGCCGGTGAAGGCACGATTTGCTTAGAGAATTGGTGGAGGGTGGGGGCCCCATGGGTGGGTTTCTGTATGAGGTAGATGAAATGGAGGGAAATTTGCAGATGGGAAAACTGATTGTGGATGAAATGGAGGGTTCATGATAATGCAAAGGTGCAGTCAAAATAGAACCTTGAAGAGACAATCTGGGAGTCCATTGGGAAAGCTAGCAAAATGAGGAGGAGTATGTGGTTGATTCACGACATGATGTAAGACTATCGGGACTCCCATCCCTAAAGGGTTGAAAAACAACATGAGTGTCAAAGTGCCAAAGGGTTCTATGAATTGGACAACTCATGTGGGGGAGAGTGCTATTAGGTGACAGTATCGAAGATGCAATGGAGGTGTCGATACCGCAGAGCCAGAGATGGGGATCCTAGAGGTAAATTTCAGAGGATGTGACTGGAGATGCAATTGAGATTTAGAGGTAATGATTACATGCCAGTGTTGATTATATACATGAAGGGGTTGGGTTGATGTATGATTACCAAGTACCTGCACACATTAAAACCAAATACCCAATGTGAACAATAACTGAAGAGAATCGAACATACAAGCATTTATTTGATAATTTTGAACATGAGCATGCGTACCTGGATGGGGTATGAAAAAATGGCGCCCTGAGGGCTAAGGATAAAAACTGGCCCGAGGACTGTCTTGATGTAGATGATGGGATGTTGATCTCGTGGCTAAAGACAGATTGAAAAATGGACACCCGGAGCTCCCAGAATGGTGTTTGGAAGTTTGGCAGAAAGGCCTATATATAGTTGTAGGGCCCACATTGCCACCTCATTTGTACTTCATGCTGTCAGAGTGACTGGATGAGAGGTATTCAGAGGAGATTTGGAGATTCTGGGAGAATGAGGTAGCCGATTCAGGACCAGTGAGCTTCAGGTTAGTAGTCTTATCGTCTTGCATAGAAGTAGGTTTTCAATTTATGGGCAGGGCCTATACAGAGGGTCGTATAAGGGGTTTTATGGGTGTGGGCCCCCCAGTGCGTAGGCGATCCAGAAATATGTGCGCATGGGTGTGCGCCTATTATCCAGATAGCCACACATGGGTGATCCCATAGGGGGGACAAAAGCGCACATGGTATGTGCGTTGTGCATGGGTGTGCGACTGTGTAGTGGACAGACGCGTTGTGATGCGCGCCTGTGTTCATGACAGGGGCGCATGGAGGTGCCCCTGTAGGGTGGGCAGGCGCACATGCATGCGCGCCTGTTGGATGGATAGGCACACCTGCGTGCATGCCTGTGGGGTGAACAGGCGTGCATATGTGCGTGCTTGTGGGTTAAATAGTCACGCCTTTAGGGAAAGGATGATGGGTGAAAAACTTATCTTTTTTTTGGAGATTTTAATGTGTTTTATGGTCAATATGGCTGACCTGGGGCTATATTGTGTGGTTGTAGGCGATCATTTGCATGATGTCGGTCCATTGGCAAGAGAAGGATTGGTCACAGCTGAGGGATGTCATGGCTATTAAGAAGCCGAGGGTTCGTGCCACTTTGGCAGCCTGTGGGCTGCTGAAGTTCTTTGAGTGCCCGCTGATACGGACGTAGGAGTATCTTCTGCAGTTTCTGATCCGGATGTGGAGTCTGGATTTGCATTGCTTTATGGTGTGGGGAGAGCAGATTTCCTTCACTGCGGTGGAGGATATATACTTTCTAACTGGGCTCCCGTTTCAGGGAATGCCCCTACCGGTGGAGCCTGTGTTACCTGCAGATGTGCAGTTAGCTACCTTGGGCCGAAGGTATTGCTCGAGGGAGAACTTCATGTCAGGCTTCGTAGTGAGTATCAGGGCGATGGATGCTTTAGCTCATCACTATGTAGCAGTGATGATTGTGAGGGTATATGGGTCCCTCGCGACTCAGCGGATCAATGTGGTTAGTTGAGGGTTTTGGGGAGGGCACTGGCCAACGAACATTTTTCCTGGGGGTTGATGTTGCATGCTAGGATGGTAGGGCAGCTGGACAGATGTTGGACTACAGACTTAGGGGACTTTGCCTTTGGGTCCATCATGGTTTCCTGGTTTTTGGAGAGGGTGCCAATGTTGCACCCTAGAGTTTTATTGGGCGCACCTGGTGCGCAAGAGCCACGGCTGAGGCGGTGGTCGATGATTTTGGTTCGCCATGGTGGTGGTGAGGGCAACCATTTTTTCACGGCTAAGGTGGCACAGGTGTGGCGATAGATGCTGCAGATCATACTGTAGTATCCATACTATGGAGTTCACTTCCGGGGTGATCCAGACATGGTGTTACCTCCAGGGGAGGTGTTTGATCACCGAGGTATGTTTGTGATTTTTATATGTTGATTTTTGAGATAGCATGACATATGTATTTTGTATAGATGTTGATACTATCATTTGGTTGTTTGTATGTGAAGATGTGGGACCTCAAAGGCATGAGGTTGAGCTGATGAGAGCGCCGACTCGGCAAGAGCTGGGGAGACCACCGCGGGCAGGAGAGAGACGTCGGTGCAAGGACATTGAGGTGATACCAGCCAGAGATGAGAGAGTGTCTAGGAGACATCATTTTGATGACCCTGGTGCCAGGCCATCGCATGCTCCTCCGGTGGAGGCCGGGGGAGATTTTGAGGATATTGACCGCCGCTTAGAGGTGGTGCTACAGGGCATGCTTGAGGGCATGTGGCCGCACATCCAGGATGAGGGCATCCTGGAGCAATGTGTGGGGGTTCCACTGATGTGGCGGGTCATGGTGCGGTGAGCAGCAGTAGCAGGTGCTGCAATGAACGGACGGTTACCTCCCAGTCCGGAGGGACCAGTAGTGAGTGGGGCACCACTGCCTGAGGGAGGGGCAGGAAGCGGTGCTCTAGAGGCACCTTGAGTGTAGTGAGACTAGTTTTGTACCGAGGTGCTTCACTGACCTACAGATTTTGTATGCGATGTATGTATGTAAACATTTTGATGGCACTGTTGACCGATTTATATATATATGAGTATACATTTTGGGGTCTTTGTGATGTTTACATGTGTTTTTTAATGTGTTGATTATGTCTACTCTATATATGTTGTGACAGGCTCTTGATGGTTTATGTGTGTGTAGAGATATCTTGATGCGATATATGCCAATGTAATACAATGTTAGCTAAGTTATTTGTAATGTGATTCACTTGTCTTGGAATATGTGTAAATGTAATGAAATCAAAATGTCGAGATAAAAGTCTAACTTGAAGGTATTTGCGAAAGAGGCAAGGATCGTAGACACGGTACACATTGTTGAGCTGGAGGACAACTAGTTGAGAGTCAAGAAAGACGCTAAGGTGACAAATACGATGATGATAGGCATCAGCGAGGAGGCCAATGATGACAATGTATTCGGTTTGGTTGTTGGTTGTTGAACCCAAACATATGCCACTAGAGTGGAGCAGTTCATGTGAGGGGGAATAGAGGGCCCAAGCTGTTGAAGTGAGATTTTGTGTCCAACGGCTGGCGTCGTCGGCGTAACCGATGTGGTAGGCCGGTGTAGGTAGCATCTGTCAATAACAAAAATGATAGTTTAGACGTGTGGGATGGAAAAAAAGATTAAAAACACTATAAAAGAAATAACCTAATGTAGAATGGCTATGCTTAGGTGTAAAATTTATTTAAGTATAACCCGTTGACAGGTTTTTTGAGAGAGAGGCCTTTGGGGGAAGCCAGGATGTATGCACCTTTGGTGAGGCAATGTTGGATAATGTAGGGGCCATGTCGTAGTGACTCGAATTTTCCATGATCGAGGGTATCGTGAGAGATATTGTAAGCAAGGACGAGGTCTCCTTTGTGAAACAAGCGAAGGTTGACATAGCGATCAAAGGTAGCCTTTGACCATTTTGTGGCTGCCTCATTGTTCTGTAATGAAGATTGACGATCTTCATCCAGGGACTCTAAATTTAGAAAGCGCTGCTCCATTGGAGCAGTGTCGGGTAATAGCTCAATTGTGGTGCGTAAGGTGGGAATTTCACACTTGATAGGAAGAGTGGCCTCGACCCCATGGACTAGATGAAATGGTGTGAAACCAGTGGTCGTTTTCATGACCGTACGATAAGCCCATAGTGCGAAAAATAACATATGATGCCAATTGGTCTTATGTTTGTTAACCGTGCGCTGCAACATGGTCTTGAGGACCTTGTTAACTGCTTTGACCTATCCGTTAGACTGAGGGTAATATGGTGAGGCAAACTTGTGGGAGAATCCCAACTGAGATGAGAGTTCGACGAAAATCTCATTCTCGAAATGTTTCCCATGATCGGAAACTAGTTGGAGTGGTATGCCAAAGCGAGATATGACGTGATTAAAGAAAAAATGCACTGGAGTGTCAGCGATGTTGTTGAAGGTGGGCATGGCTTCAGCCCATTTTTTGAAGTAATCAACTACGACAATAATGTATTTGTGTCCATTGTTGGATGGGGGATTACAAGTCATAAAGTCGATGCCCCATTTACAAAAGGGGCCTGCAGTAATGACTGGGTGGAGAAGAGTAGGTGGTGCTCGTGCTTTGTTGGTGTAAAGCTGAAATTTATCATATCGCTTCACAGCATGAATGCAATCGTGAAACAATGTAGGCCAAAAATAATCTTCTCGGATGATTTTCTGAGCAGTGGAAATTCCCGAAAGATGGCCCCCACATGCGCCGCTATGGCAGTCATTCAAGACTCTATCGGCCTCATCAATAGTCAAGCATTGACGAAGTATGGTGTCGACCCCTCACCAATATAAGATATCTCCGATGAGGAAGTAGCAGGGGGCCTAGTGGCAAATACGATGACGATCATCTCGTGAGAGGTGGTTACCGAACTTTTGGGTTCAGAGGTAGACGAGGAGGTCGCCGTACCAAGGATTATCTAAAGTGATGTAAAAGATATGTTCATCGGGGAAGTTGGTATTGACGGGGGCACTGGTAGTATCAGAGGGGAAGGCCATGACAAGTTCGGCGAGGACGAGGGATTTCTTTCTCTTGGGTGTTGAAAATTCAAGATCATACTCCTGAAGGATAATGATCCATCGGGAAAATTTTCCATTAATTTGCCGACGACTGAGCAAGTATTGCATAGGGTTGGAATCTACGATGACTTTAGTTGTGCGAAGCAAAATGTAATGCCGCGGTTTCTGGACTACGAGGATGACGGAAAGGGCTAGTTTCTCTTCGTGTTTATACTTCAGGGGTGGTCCTGAGAGGTTTTTACTAATGTAGTAAATTGCACGCTCACGATCGTCATCACCGATTTGAACGAGAACTCCTACTACTGAGACAGCTGAGGATGATATGTAGAGGATATAGTCGCAATTATAGTACAGGGCACTAATTAAAGGGGCATTGGAGAGCACCATTTTAATATCGTCAAATGATTTTTGGGTATGTTCATCCCAGTGGAATGGGATGTCATGGCAAAGTAAGCGAAGGAAACCGTGTGCTTGACTGGCATAGTCTGGGACAAATCGCTAGAGAAAGTTAGCTTTTCCTTGTAGGCTCTGTGGTTGGCGTAAATTCCATGGGGGTGGAATTTTTGTGATGGCTTGGACTTTGAGGGGGTCCACGGTAATACCGCTTTGGGAAACGATGAATCTGAGGAGTCACCCAATAGTAACGCAGAATACTCATTTGAGGGGGTTCAAGAGGATGTTGTATTGATGACACCGTTGGAAGACAATCCATAAATCATCAAGATGCTGGGTGCGTTTTTTGGATTGAGTTGTGAGATCTTCCAAGTATGCGAGGATGATATGAGCTAGATCGTGAAAAATGTATGTCATAGCCAGCTGGAAAGTTGCGCCAACGTTCTTTAGGCCAAAAGGCATGACACGATACACAAACGTACCCCAAGGGGTGGTGAATGTGGTTTTGTATTGATCGGCTGGGTGGATTTGGATTTGATTATAACTAGAGAAATTGTCCATGAAGGATAGAGCTTCGTGACCTGTGCAGTCGTCAATAATTTGATCGATGAAAGGCGTTGGAAAGTTGTCTTTGGGACATGTGTGATTGAGATCGCGAAAGTCTGTGTAGACATGGATAGTGCCTTGTTTTTTGTTAATGGGTACAGGGTTGGAAACCCATGAGGTATAGGTGATGGGGTAGATGAACCCAGCCGCACGTAATTTGTCAATCTTGGATTTAATGGCCGCTGCTTTGGATGGGTGTAGCAGTCGTTGTTTTTGACGAAGTGGTGTAATGTCAGGCCAGGTGTCGATGCGATGTTCGACAATAGAGGGATCAAGGCCAGGCATCTCTGTGTATGACCAGGCAAAAATATCCCGATATTCTTGGAAGAGGGTTGTATAGGAGGTGATTTCTTGAGGAGTGCATTCAGCGCCAATGGTGATTTCCTCGACGACTCCATTTTTTATGGAAATATCTATTTTGATGGTCAAGGAAATGTTGGCCATGTTTCCTTCTTCAAAAACATCAGGGGCAGGGATGGGGTTGTTGAACCAGTCGATATGCCTTGATGGGATAAAATCCTTGGTTTCGACTACGTATATGGGGTGGTGGTTAGGAGGTGTGAAGGCTTCCTGTGAAAAGAAGAGCGCTTTGTGGTGTATCACATCCCATGGGTAGTCGGGACTGATTAGTTCCTTGAGTATGTCCTCGTCACAGTGAAATTGGCGGGAATACAAGGGGTCTAAAAGAGTGATATTGGTGACTGTCACCGTGTGTTTGTCCTTTGGAGATGATGAAGTAGGGGGGATGACGCAATGAGATTGTTATGGTTCACTTGACATAAACCAAATATTGAGGTACTGAGGAGTACCAGTGGTAGTTGGATGTAAAATTTCTGCAAGGAAATGAACGGGAGAATTGGGGGGATTTCGGGGTAAATCCTCGGATAAGTCATCCAAGAACCACGAAGGTATAGGGAGTGCCTCTGGTTCAGGAGAAATGATATGAAGAATCTCAAGTGGTGAGGTAAGTTCAATCATCGATTCTGTAGGGGGCATAGGGGTGTGAATTAGGGCCATCTGGCGTTGCCTGTATTCAATGATCATAGGACATTGATATGTAAAATGATCTAAGGATTCACATAGAGAGCAATGGAATCTCATGCGTTCATTGACTGAAGTCGTGACATAATGGATGTCAGTGATGTTGGGTGGGGAGGACGTAACTGGATGATGTTCCTCCTGGAAGCTTTGGTGTACTGCGACTAACATCTGTCGGAACTGAGGTAGTGCTAGGCAATGGTGTGTATAATGGACATATTCTGAACATATGGCGCAAGCGAATTTGGTTCGCAGTCCTTTGCTACTTGTGTTCGGGGAGATAGCGGCAGTACTTGTTATAGTGGAAAGCAGTGATGGTGTTTGACTGGGTTGAATTAAGTTACGTAACTCGGGTAAAGATGAGCATTTGTTGGTTGGGTGTCCATCTTTCTCACATAGCATGCAAGAAGGTTGGGCGCGTGGGGGAAGTGGAGCTGTGGGCTCCTTCTTCTTTCGCTTTCCCCCAGCTATGGAGGTTAGTGAGTGGGGGTGTAGAGGGTATGGTGAGACTGAGTATGGGAATCGTCATTAGGATTCCTTCCGTTTGGGGGGGAAGGGATGGTTGAGGGACCATCTCTGGTGGATGTAAATACCAAACTGGAATTGCCAACACCATATTAGGGAGGGTAAGCGTTGCAGCTACTTAGAAAGATTGTACGCCCGGTGGAGGGTAGAAGAAGGGGATTTGAGTGATGGCTTGGGGAAATGTCTCCCAAACTGGGATATGGCCTTGGGGAGAGGTGAAATCATGAATGGGTGGAGTCGACGAGTTCATAGGCGGCTCATGAGGGGGGGGCTCTACAACTAGTGGGACATCAAATATGATAGAAGTCTCCCTAGGAGGAAGGGTATCCTTTATGTCAGTTCCGTTGGATGATACGATGCATACTTGATTGGAAGGATGAAGGAGCGGTGGCGCACCGTGGTAAGTTCCTAACAATGATGGGTCTTTGAAAATCACGGGACCCATTTCAATGAGTGGATATGTTTCAGGATGAGTATGGACGAGGGGGAGAATGTTATTGATGTTGGCAGAAGGGTTAGGCTCGTAATGCGAAACTTGGTCAATTGTGATGATCTTCCCGTTGTGGGGGAACATCATGGTTCAAAAGACGGAAGAGGAAACTGCCTTCATAGCATACATGTAGCTACGACTGAACAATATATTGTAATTGAGCAGGGCGTCGATAACTTCAATGTCGATAAGAATAGTCTTGCCCATGAGTTCTACAGGGATATTTTGGAAGAGCCCTTCAGGAGACGATGGTCATCCGTCATAAGATCTTAAGGTAATGGTAGATGGGATGAGTTTGGGGGAACCAAGCTTCTGCCATACATACTTGGAAATGATGCATGTGGATGCTCCTTCATCGATGATGCACCGATGAACTGTAATGTTCCGAATTTTTACTGGGATTTGAAAAGGGATTAGAGCGGGGAATCGAGGTTCTCCGTTGTCGAGATCGAATGTGATGAGTCGAGTATCCGTGGGGTCAACTACTCCCAAGGCGGAAAGTAATGATTTTCGCTGAGTGGGACAATTTTGAAGGACTTCCAAGACTGACATGGTAGTCGGGGATTGCACTAAGTCATCAACCAAATTGTAATTATGAGCCGCCCTAGCCTGTGTGTTGTGGACATTCCTACTTAATGGGATGTGAGGGATGCGAAGAGGTGGTTCTACGTTAGGGCGAGGAATCACCAACGGGGGTGCCTTTGGTGTTGGGATTGTTTCTTGGGGAATGGGAGGAGACTCAACGGGTGCGTGGTATTGACGACTACGTGTTTGCAAAAGGATTTCTTCCTCACTAGTGAGGAGGATAGTACGATCTGTGGGATTTTTTGGATTTAGGTATTGTCCCAACTGTGGTGGGGTAGGTTGCGTGTCCTGTTGGGTGTTCATCACACCCTGGTGTGGAATGGGGTTTTACAGTACGGATGGGGGGGGTTGTTGCACGTATTGTTGTGGGGCTTGTTGAGGGGTAGGCGGTGCTGGAGAATGTGGTAGACTGCCTGAGTCTTTCAGCCATTTAAAATCAGCGATTTGGGGGCAATGATGAGTATAATGACCGAACTCACCGCAAAGGGCACAAGGGAAGGTGGTTTTAATAGTATTGTTATTTCTCCCTTGACGCCTGTTGTTATTTCCCCCCTAGGGGTTCTGATTCCCTTGATTTTGGTTGCCCCCAGTAGGTTGGTTCTATTGGGGGTGATTCCCTCCTTGACCTAAGTTGTTATTGTTCTTGTTTTTTCCTTTCTTTTTGGCATTATTTGACTGATGGGTCGGATTTGCCGTATTCAGCTGTTTGAAATTTTGATATTGCTAAAGGGGAGAGGGTTGAACAAAGTTCACCCCAGCATGAGGGTGTCGGGGAGCCATGGACTGTGGAGGACCAGGGAATGGAAAGTATGGATTTTGTGGGAGTTGTTATCCGTAAGGTACATAGGAAGGCATGGTTCTTTCGCTAGTACTTAGAGTATAAGCTGAGGTAGAGGGGGTACCAGAACTTGTTTGGATAGGTGGGTGTATTGGGGGTGCCAGCGGTGGCCCACTGATGGGTGGAGGAATAGCAACATGGTATGGTTGTTGATAAGGGGGTGGGGTGTAATAAGAGGATCCCCCATATGCCGATGGATATTGAGGTGTGCCATACATTGGTGGTTGTTGAGGTTGTGGATTGTGGTGTGTGGTATTACCAATCAATCTGTTTGTCGAGTGAGACATCCCGGGTTTGTCTTGGTCGAATGGAAATGGTTTTGGGAGGTCAGGAAGTACTATGTACAAGTACCCTGATTGGGAATAGATGAGGTCATATTATTGAGCCTTACTGATGGCTTATTCTTATGATTGAGGGAAGGTGGAAGCCACATCTTTACCGAGGAGAGAGACAAGTGATCTGAGAAACCAGTCAAGACATTGTTGTTTGGTGGTTTCTGCTTTGCACAAACTACGTCATCAATGCCACTCATGAATGTGATCAACAATATGTGTGGCTGAGGTTTGTTTAAAATTAGAGAGTAGTTCAATACCATTGTCATGGCGGATTGGTAATTGGAAGAAGGTAAAAAATGCTTTGGCCAAGGACTCAAAAGTCGCATGGGACCCCGATTTTTCATCTACATACCAATTGGCTGATGGGCCAGTGAGTTTACGTTGAAATAATCGTAGTCAGATGGAATCATCCATAATGTTGTTGGAAGAGAACCATAAGTGGAAAGTCATGACATGGTTGGCAGGGTCATCTCCTGCCTTTCCTTCAAACTTGGGGATGTCTGAAGGTAGTTTGGTATGCATTGCAGTCCATGTGGGGTCATGCAATATAGGATCATTTGTGAGTTTTCTTAGATCTAGTATGTTAAGAGAGGCCAAATATGGCATCTATAGTGGGGGCAGAGGATTAGTTCCAGCCATGGTGTGAGTGTTCTCTGAACCTGACCCTTGAGGGGAGCTAGGTGGGTTGGTACTTTCCCTTTGAGAGGAAGTTGGCCCCCCACTTCCGTGTAAAGGAGAGAAAGTGGACGGAGAACCTTGGGAAGTGGACCCAAGTAATGTGGAACTAAGCAAAGCTGATCCTAAGACAGTGGCACTCACTGGAGTATGTGACGGTGGTGCCGACGAGTCGGCAAGACTAGGAACTCCCCCTAGAATAGGAGGGAGGTTTAGCAAGCATCTAGAATGACGGGGGTTCTATGGGTCCCCTATGATGTTCGACTAGCTGAGTGGATGTGTGTGAATTGTGGTGAGAGTAATAAATAAGCAAGAGTCTTTGTTGCAATTTTTGAACTTGACACAATATATATCCAAATCAAAATGTAATCAGAAGTGCATCATACATAAAGTGTTTTGAAAAAGAAGCATATATGTGAATAAGTGGGTTTGGTCCACGTGGGGAATCAAAGAAAACAAATGCTCGTGTCTTAAAAGATGTAACGTCCTTCCTCTCAAATAGCACTGGACCTTCCAATATTACTCAACAGTGGGGTTTGAAGTCACCAGAAGAGAAATTAGTGAAGGATGAAGTAATCAGTTATAATGA
Organism: Picea engelmannii; assembly: GCA_009831015.1. Lineage (NCBI taxonomy): Eukaryota > Viridiplantae > Streptophyta > Pinopsida > Pinales > Pinaceae > Picea > Picea engelmannii. The sequence goes on along the minus strand of ML782328.1, from coordinate 1,097,304 downwards.
GAGGTAAAGGGGGCATATACCGAAAGAGCTGGTGATATTTCCCAATAGCCACACAAAATCTGATCAAGGTGCAATTGCAGCCCACAATTGCCACCTCGGTAGATGTCCTAAAATTTGGTCACTAGGTACCTTGGTCAAAGTGCGACATTTAGATTTTCAGCCTAAGAAATGGGTCACGGGCTGGATCCCATCCAAGAGGTGGCTACCTCAAGGGGGGACGCACAGAACAATCGGACCTCAGCCTTCAACCCTTCACAGGTATCTCCCTACCTTATGGTGTTAGGAACACTTGACTTGGAGGATTTGCGGTTCCCTATTTGACAACCTCTATTTTTTTGACAATGTGAGAACCAGATAACGGGGAGTTATTTGGATACCTATCCCCGAAATCCTACCTAGACTAAAAAAATTCTTTTGGCACCTCCTATGGAGGAAAAGTTAGTGAGTTTTTAGAAAAATTTTAGATGTGGTTGTTTTGAGAGATTGGGGGTGTGAACCAACCTCGTTGAAATTAAATGGGAGTGGATAGTTTCATCAAGAAAAGGGTGGGTTGTTTCGGAATCCCTTTGGACGAAACTTACTTTGACCTCCACGTTTCGAGAGGAAAACTATGTGAGTGATAAGTGAATTTTGTGTGTAAATGAGTGAAAGTGTACCAAAGTTTTAATGAATTAGGTGTCACCTTGTTGCATGTGGACTTCACTTGGTACTTACAAGTGTTGATTACCTAATTAACTAAATGCCTTTGGTACAACCTTGCGTAATTCAAAAGTCCCTAGGAAGCTAGCATGTGGACATGTGGGTCCTTTACTATTCCTTTAACTCCCTATTGTGATTTAATCTAAGAAAAGCTTTGAAACTATCCTAGATTGTGATCATGTGGGCATGTATGGGCCCATTACAAAACCTTTAAACTTCCCTAGTGATTTAATCTAAGAAAGTAAATTTCAACACTATCCTATATTTGTAGCATGTGGGCATGCATGGGCCTGTTACAATCTTAAGATGTGTTTGAAAAATAAACTAAGAGGAGTCCCGAGGGGGGCTGTTGTCCTCTCCTAAAGGTTTTAATATTTTTAAGGGAGATGAAATTGTCCTACAATCTTTTTCTGATTCTCAAGGTCACTTGTAAGTGTGAGAGAAGAGCATACTAAGCGATTGTTATCCAACTCCTAGTCCCAATGCAAGTTTTATGTGATTACAAATGATTCCAACTTATACTTTTAGTCAAAACAAGCCATCCATGTGGCAAAATGAAAGCAAAAGAGGAAATAATGATTTTAAACCCCCTAAGTGCCTATGTGTTTTGACTAATCCATTTATATGAAGAGGGAATTAAGTGTGGTCTAGATTACAATATGCATAAAATCACTTTTAAGAAGGCTAGGGGCCTTCCCCAAATCACAAAAAACCTTACAATGTATATTTTTCTGCACAAGTGTGTGGGTCTCAGAGTAGACAGACGCACACTAAGTGCCTGTGCGCAGATCGAAACAGGATTTTGAGCATAGGTGCGCAGAATGACACTGTGATTTTGGCGCACGTGTGCACGATGCGCAACTGTGGGCCAATAAACCCACGCACAACTGACACACGGCCGTGAAGAAAATTCCAGATGGAATTCTCTCAATTCAACTTTGAATTGGATGTTTTGCAGGTCGGCTTGGGCTGGTTAAGGTACCTGCAGGTTAAATAAACCAAAAGAAGAGCTAGAAAAACCCAAATGGGGTAGGAAATTGATACCTTTCCCCAGTGGAGTCGACAATCTGTTGCGCCTCTTTCATCACCTAAGTGAGCAAAACAGAGGTGCTTATAAGCTTAGTTGGGTTAGCTAAGCAAGACAACTGTAAAGTAAAGGGTTAGAGAAAGAAATATAAAAGAACAAACTAAGAATTAAACTAAGAAATAAAAGAACAACTAAACTATTGAGCATAAGGACATAAGAACAAAAAAACCAATAAGTCTCATGTCACCAATGGCAAGGATTATATTAGTGAAAGAAAACACCAAGAAGAAAGAGGACTATGAGTCCCTTCTTCCTCCAAGGGAGGGCTCCTGGACCCCACAAATAAGCTCTTCTTACAACTTTGAATGAAATGGTGAAAGAATATCAAGCTAATCCACTCAAGAGATGAGATGGATTGCCCAATGTAATGGTGCTAGTATACTCTTGATGAGAATAGAGGATTCCTCAAGAGAATAGCAGCAACATAACTTTGCTAATGAATTCCTTGAAAATGAAGTGCACCCATGGCCTTGTTTTATAGCACCTCTTTGAGGTATTGTGCAACCAGCTTGTAGTGTGAAAAGAGGTTATTTAGGGAATTTTTAGGTCTTTGACTAGCCACCCAGTCAGATTCAGTCAAGATTTGGGTGTCAAATCAACTTGGAAGCTGAACCAGAAGTGGGTGGGAGGCCGACCAATCTCATAAATGCACCGTTCTCATATGTGCACGGCTTTTAGCGACCACAGTTGTGCATCGTGCACATGTGCGCTTTTCCTGTGTTTCTGGATAGCGTATTTGCGCGTGTGCCCTGTGTAGTCATAGCGCACTTTAATTTTATCACTGGTTGTATAGTTTTGGACCTTTTGGAAATGCTTTTGTGGTACTTTTGGTCCATGGGTGACCTCATAACTGTTTGACGATGATGGATTCTTATAACCATTTGCAGACGAAATTTTTGTGGTACTTTTGGTCCATGGGTGACCTCATAACTATTTGACGATGCTGGATTCTTGTAACCATTTGCGGACGAAATTTCAGTGATAATAATTATATCTAACTACCATAGTGGGCCTTATTTAATAATATAGTGGACCTAGTCCCCCTTACATTGAATGCCCTCCACTGATAATACATAACCACAGTCCCATTGGGTACCTCCCATAATGACTATGGATGTTCCAAAGAGTATTATGTATGTACCAAAGAGTTACTTGGTGCAAACCTCATGGTACCAATGAAGAGGGACAGGGATATCTTTTATTACAATGCTTAATATCATGACTCATAATGACTATGGATGTGTTGAAGAGTACTATCTACATATCAAAGAGTTGGTGCAAACCTCGTGCTACCAATGAAGAGGCACCAAGTAATTTTTTATGGAAATTCTTAAGATCATTCTATAAGGTATTGATTCAGTGTGGGTATAAACATGATGTAACTGATGAGGAGTCATAGGGACACCTAATAATTTTGTTTTTGAAAGATAGGATTAAAGAGCTAGACGAAAAACTAACCAACAATTTGACCCTTAGTAATATGGAAAACAAATTGCATATCAAACCCATCAAAGAGGAAATGAATAAGTTAATCAAATTGGACCATGAACGTAAAAAAAAGCCTTAAACCTCATAATTTTTGGTATAAAAGAATAACCAGAGGAGGATACACTAGCAATAGTAAAAGAAGAATTAAAAAATAAATCACAAATTGATACAACTTACCTCATAGAAGCAAAGAGGCTAGGAAAAATAATTGATCACAAATATAGGTTGATCTGTGTCAAAGTAAGTTGTAATGACCATAAATATAACATACTTAGTAAATCTCCGAGCTTAAAAAGGTCAGGAATATTTATAAATGAAGACCTCATTCCCGAAGACCAGGCTGAATTAAGGAAGGAAGTTCAAAAGGTAAAAGAAGCCAGGAAAGAAGGAAAATGGGCAATAATTAGAAATCAAAAAGATATTGTTCGGGATAGAGACCAGAAGGATAATAATAAATAGGAATTTGGGACACTCGGGATCCTTTTTTGGAATTGTCGTGGATTTCCATGGTGCAAAGGTCCTATGATAAATTGGATCCCGAGTGATATTGATACTATCTGTCTAGCTGAAACTTGGGAGCATGAGGAGTCTAATGTCCCTAACATGGAAGTATTTGTCTTGTGGTCGACATGGAAAAAAAAATCCCATCGTAGAGGGATAGGAGGCATAGCTTGTTATATTAGAAAAAAAAATTCTCCTCACATTCAACTTCATAAGATTGACCCTCTTAATCAATACATTTGGATAGAAATTTCAGACACCAATTCTAAGAAGATGTATATAGAAATTTGTTATTTTGCACCTATTAATTCTACTTTTTATAAGAAAAATAATCTAGATAAAAATTGTCCCTATAATAATTTAGAACAAGATATTTATAATTTGAAAAATGAAGGTAATATCCTTCTGCTAGGAGACTTTATTGCTAGGACTGCAACTAAACAAGCTACTCTTTTAAGTGATGACTCCAACCATAATCCTTTATGGCTAGATGAGGACCTTGTTTTATCTAATATCTACAAAAGAATCTCTGAAGACCTAATTGAGAATTTTTTTGGTATTGAGTTAGTTAATCTCTGTAGCTCTCAAGACCTAATAATTTGCAATGGAGTAATGAAGTGGCCAAACTCCAACCAAATGACATGTATTCACGGGCTAGGTAGTAGTGTTGTAGATGATGTGATATCGGATATCCCCATTTCCTACCAAATAGCAACTTTTGACCTTTTAAATGACCATGAGCCTGAATCTGATCATAAACCTTTAACCCTAACTCTAAAATTTTCCATGCATAGGAGCACCATTGAAGAGAATTTTGATAATCAAAGGAATTTGTTCTTTGACAAAAGTAAAGATGACATTTTCTTAAAGGATTTAAATAGTAAATTAAACCTCCTAACTTATAAGGACAACATTGAAGAACTCTATCATAATTTTACAACTACCCTTTCCAATTCTATTAACAAGTTCTCTTTCAATATGGACTATAAAAAGAATAATAGAACAACCAACCCTTGGTATGATAAAGAATGTAAAATTACTAGGAAAGTCATTAGGGATGCTTCTAATGATCCCTTAAAACTTGATAAGATCAAATATGTACAAAGCCCTAATTAAAAGGAAAAATGGATACTATATCAATAAAAGGCAAGAGCAACTTTCAAAACTATACAAGTTGGATCCTAAGAAGTTCTAGAGCCAAATTCTAAAACAGAATACTAAATAAAATAATAGGATTCCCTTAACAGACTAGAATTCCTACCTTAAAAGTTTTTACGAGTTCCCTAATGCCATGGACACAATTCCTATTGTCCCTACAAAGGAAGAAGTTTTTTCTTTAGATGACATAGAGTTCGGGGTTAAGCGGCTCGCAAATGGGAAAGCTAAGGACATTGAAGGCTACCAAGCTGAAATTTTTAAAATCGGAGAGCCAATCCTTATCCCTCACATACAAAAACTCTTCAATTTAGCAGTCAAGCAGGGCTTCCCTAAACCTTGGACACAAAGCCTCATTGTTCCTATTTTTAAAAATGGGGATAGAAACATTCCCTCTAATTATAGGACCATTATGATTAGCCTGATTTTAGCCAAGATTTATGGAATTATTTTGGAAAAGAAGATTGGCATTTGGATAGAAAGTCATGGTAAAAGAGATAAAGGCAAGGCCAGGTTTAGGAGATATCATTCAACTGTGTACTATCTTGTTACCTTTAGGATCATTGCAGAGGAGTTCTGCAATACTAAAACCAATCTTTTTTGTTGTTTTCTTGACTTTAGAAAATATTTTGACATGGTTCCTAGGAAAAACCTTTGGAATAGGTTGGAAGAGATAAAAGTGCCTCTCGTGTGGAGGGCTGCTGCAATAAGGATGTATGAGAACATTATTGCTAAGTTTAAAAACACTGAGGGCTGGTCAAAAGAGATTAACTGCAATATTAGAGTCAAACAAGGTTGTCCCTTGTCCCCTACCCTTTTAGGCATATACATTGATAAGTTAGAAGAATGCTTGGAAAAAGAAGGTTGTGTCAGCCCTACTCTCACTAGTATAGTCATCAATCTTCTTCTTTATGCCGATGATATCGTTCTTATGGCAAGGAGTCCCCATGATCTTGAAAACCAACTAAGAGTCCTCAAATATTTTTCCTCCAATATGGGTATGAATGTTAATACTGATAAGACTAAGATCATGATTATTAATTCCAATAAGATCCCTTATGATACCTTTGTATATGACAACAACAACTTGGAGGAAGTGACTTCATACAAATATCTTGGAATTGATATTCACCACAAACTCAATTGGAATTATGGCATTGAGAAAAGGATTATTGGGGGATGGAAAGCTTATTATGGGCTTGAAAACAATTGTAAATCAGCTAATCTTTGGAGTTGGGATAAGAAGAAACTCCTCTTTGAGACTCTTGTTACACCTGTTATTCTTTATGGATGTGAA